>JBBPLC010000843.1:0-10199 GCA_038089535.1 Hemileccinum rubropunctum
CGCCGCAAAAGGACTCAAGGGAAAAGGAAAAGCCGAGTAGAGGGAGGTACCTACTCAGCCAAGGACCCTTCTTTTTCTTCTTCTTTCTCTAATCGTTTTTCTGTACTCGGGGAGATGGACGGTTCATTAGGCGATGATGACTTACCGAACAATTCTTTTTGTAATAGTTACGATACTGACTCCGAAGGAGCGTCTCTTTGGAGCATGGCACTGGAGGATAAAAATAGTGTGCTTAATTCTCCAGTTGTGGATAAAATTTCTTTTTTACCTGATTTCCCTGTTAACCCTAACCTTACCCTTAGGAATACCTCTCCTGCTGGGGAATTTGACATCAGCACTGACGTTTATTTTCAGAAAAACAACAAATGGCAAAAAACATCGGAAAAAGCACTCCTCGACTCAGGAGCAGTCCAAACATTCGTGGACAAAAAATGGGTAACGTCTCTCGGTATACCCACAAAAAAATTATCGCTCCCTCGTTCGATTACTAACGCCGATGGAACCTCTTCGTCCCACAGTGCAATCACGGACTACGTCTCTATTGTATTCTCTTACCAAGGGCACTCTGAAGGAGTCAATGCCCTGGTAACCAATTTGGGCACTCACCATATATATTTAGGCTACAACTGGTTCCAACGCCACAATCCACTCATCAACTGGGTTGACAAAGAAATCAAGTTTTGCCACTGCACCTGCAACTGTGTTACGATCAATGCAGCAGGACTAGTTAAAGAAGTCTGGAACCTGACCATTCGCTCTATTGAGGAAGGACTCGCCAACAAAGTACCAAAACAGTACCACGAGTTCCTCAACGTATTTAGTAAAGAAGAATCAAAGCGAATGCCCATCCGCAAACCATGGGACCATGCCATCGACCTCAAACCCAACTTCATACCCAAGAAAGGTCAAGTAATCCCGCTCTCCGATGCTGAATTAGAAGAAGTCCGGAACTTCATTAACTCCGAGCAAGAAAAGGGCTACATTCGCCCATCAAAATCACCACAAACAGCCCCGGTCTTTTTCATTCCCAAGAAAACGGGCGAGAAACATCTCGTCATGGACTATCGTTATCTAAATGAGGGTACAGTCAAAAACTCATACCCTCTTCCTCTCATTTCAGCACTCGTCAATCACCTCAAAGGAGCAGACAAATTTACCTGCCTTGACCTTAGGTGGGGCTACAACAACGTCCACATCAAAGAAGGCAACGAGTGGAAAGCCGCTTTCGTCACACCCCTGGGGGCTTATGAACCCGTTGTAATGTATTTCAGGATGACTAACTCTCCTCCCACCTTTCAACAGATGATGAACAATATATTTAACGACATGTATGCCGCAGTCATCGTATACCTCGACGACATGTGCATTTTTACCAAAAACCAAACAAATGAAGAACACTCCAAGGTTGTAAAGGAAGTCTTGCACCGGCTATGCGAGAATGTCCTTTACACGAAACCCAAGAAATGCATATTTAATGCTGAAAAAGTTGACTTTTTAGGCATGACGGTATCTGCCAACAGTGTCAGTATGCAAAACAACAAGGTCGATGCAATACTTGACTGGCCCGCCCCCACGAAGCTTAAGCAGCTTCAATCGTTCCTCGGACTATGTAACTATTATCGCCGATTTATTAATGGTTTTGGACAGATCGCTCATCCCCTCAACAATCTGACAAAAAAGAACGTGCCGTACACCTGGGGGGAGGTACAACAAAACGCGTTTGATACGCTTAAAAAACAATTTACATCCGCCCCTCTCCTCACATTCCCCAACGCTTCAAAAGAACTGCGCGTCGAAACTGACGCCAGTGACATTGTCACAGGTGCAGTATTATCAGTCCTAGGGGAGGATAACTCATGGCGCCCTTGCACCTTTCTCTCTCACTCTTTTTCCTCCGCTGAACATAACTACCCAGTCTACAACAAGGAGTTACTCGCTATTATTTGCGCCCTTGAAGAATGGCGTCATTATTTAATTGGAAAAACTAACTTCGAGATTTGGACAGATCATAAAAACCTTGAATATTGGAAAAAACCACAAACACTTTCTGGCCGTTAAGCTCACTGGCACGAACTATTACAAGAATTCAACTATGCACTAATCTATGAGCCCAGCACCACGAATGGACATGCCGATGCTCTCTCCCGTCGCCCTGACCATGGCGACGCCATCAATAAATTAAACGAGAACATCACCGTCTTCCCATCTACCGTTCTCTGATCCTCCTCTCTATCTATTCTGGTCGAACTGACCTCCACAGATGCTCATTTACCCTCGAAGGGCTCTCCTGATGCTGCAGGTTTTGACCTGTATGCATCCGTTGATCTTGACATACCCGCCCACGACCAAGCTCTCATACCTACCCGTGTCAAGATTCAACTCCCCACTGGCACCTACGGCAGAATTGCACCACGTTCGGGCCTCGCCCTCAAGCATAAAATCAACCTCATGGCCAGAGTCATTGATGCCGATTATAGGGGAGAAATTGGTGTAATTCTGTTCAATCATTCCGATCTCCCTTTTCACATTTCCAAATTCGATTGCATCGCACAACTAATTATTGAAAAAATAGAAAACCCAACTTTAACAGAAGAAAGGACTCTCGTCGAGTCACAACGAAACGATAAAGGTTTTGGCTCCACAGGAGTCAAAGCAATCTCTTCTACATCCTTATCTCTGAACTTTGAAACTAAATTATCTTTCGAATCTGCCAGGATGGATGTTGATGCCATCAACGAATATGAATACTATGCAAATGAAAAACTTTTCAGAAATTCAAACGGCATTATTTTCGTGCCCCTTTCTCTTCACACCGAGCTGATCTCGCTATTCCACGATTCTCCTGTTGCAGGCCATCCAGGCCGCGATTGTACCATTTCTTCTATTAAACGCTTCTATTGGTGGCCAGGTGCTGCCAAAGACATTTCTTCCTACGTAGAACACTGCCAGGTGTGCTCCCTCACAAAGGGTTCGTCAAAGCCACCGGCAGGAAAACTTATGCCCTTGCCTGTTCCTTCTCATCCATGGGAAGATATCTCTTTCGATTTCATTACCAGACTACCCCCTTCTAACGGTTTTGATTCTATTGGGGTAGTCATCGACTGTTTCTCTAAAGAAATTGTCCTTTTTCCCTGTCTTAAAACAACTTCTTCTTTGGACTTAGCCGCGCTATTTAGAGACCACGTATGATGTCTTCATGGACTATCTAACACTATTTTCTCAGACAGGGGACTGCAGTTTGTCTCGGAATTCACCAAGGAACTTTGCAAAGTACTTGGCATCCAGCAGAAACTCTCAACGGCGTATCATCCCCAAACGGATGGTCAGACGGAATGGGTCAATCGAGAAGTTATCACATATCTCTGAGCTTACATCGCCAAAAAACAGGAGACATGGGCATCGTGGTTAAAAATGGCACAGTTCGCACACAACAACACCCTCACTACTGCCATGGGAACCACACCCTTTTCTGTTACGCGAAACTACTCCCTAATGCATGGGAATGGAGCCCACACACTCCACTATGACTCCTGGGGGGTCATTCGGTAAAACTATGGGACAAAACCATGAAGAGATCGCTTCCACGCTACAAAAAACTCGCGATCGGATGTTGCACGCACAAACATCCAAGTGCTCTTCAGCCCCCGAATATTCTATTAGAGATCTAGTCTGGCTCTCCACCGAACATCTCTCCCTCCCTTATCCCACACATAAATTAACACAAAAATTCATTGGCCCCTATCGTATCACCACCATACTTCCTAATGCCGTCACTCTCACCCTCCCTTCCTCCATTTCTATTCATCTAACCGTCAACATTTCCCGCATAAAACCCTACAAAGTCCCACTGGACGGACAAAACGTATTTAAACCAGATCCAATCACTGTGACCGAAGATCATCACGAAGAATACGAAGTTGATCGCATCGTCCAGTCAAGACTTCATCATGGGAAACTACAATACCTCATCCACTGGAAGGGATGGGACAAGGTGGATTGCACCTGGGAACCTGCTGCTAATTTAAAACACGCGCAGGACACCATCGCCGAGTTTCATGCCTCTCATCCCAACGCCCCACGACCTATTCGGGGCATCTCCGAGACAGAATTCATTTCCCTCTTTCGTCCATTCGGTCCCTCCTATATCGAATTCACCGATTCTCAACTAGATCTCGAATCTGGTGAATGGGGGGTAGTGTTATAGTTCAGGACCTATACACTACGTTTTTTATTTCTCTTTACTTTTGAACTTAACATTTTCCTTTCATTTTCAAAGTCACGTGACCAATGCACATGACTGTGAGACCCCTCATGTGACCTGAGGCCTAGTCCATGGTGTCATCATGACATCATACCTCATGTCTTTCATTTCCGTTTACTTTCCCATGAGGATGCTTCTATCTTCCCACAATGGACTTCTCACCGTCCTCATGGTTACCTTGCATTTTCCTCATGATTCATTCTCTCACACCGGCCCTCAATCGATTAGGACTCAGATGACCTACCCTAAACTCCCCAAACTTACATATATAAACCCTCCCCCTTCATCGTCTTCTTCTCAGTCCTATTCACTTGAATACTCTCCTACTTAGGGGCCTGTTCTCTTGATTACCACTCCTGTTTTCTCTTTCAATCTTATACTCTGCAATTGCCGGCTTTGTGCACGTTATCGCATGCTCATCGTCATCCACCGTTTATGCTTTATCTTGGAACCGTTAACTTCCTCGTCACCGAATATCATGTCCTTGTCCACGTTTGGCTGGACACTCGCAACCGTACCATCCATACTGTCACCGAAGTCGCCCAACGCCTAGATTAGGTGTTGTGCTTCTATAGTTGTTCTTATCCCGTTTCAGAGGTCAAGTTCCATCATACATTGCAGGACACATTTAGTACATTCCTCATGGGTGGCAGGGTCAGGGGAGAAGATGAGGAGGTCATCCATGTAGATAATGAGCCATCCTTCAGTGATCATATCATGGAAGGAGTCATTCATGAACCGTTGGAATGTGGCGGGAGAGTTGGTAAGGCCGAAGAACATGACAGTGGGTTTGAAGAGCCCCTTATGGGTGATAAAGGCGGCTTTCCATTGGTGTCCATCCTTGATGCGGACATTGTTATATCCCCATCATATGTCAAACTTGGTGAAGACCTTGGCATCTCGGAGTTTATCGACGAGGTCAGAGATAAGGGGAAGGGGGTAGGCGTCACGAACAGTGTGTTCGTTGAGATATTGGTAATCTTGGCAAGGGCAGAGTCTGCCATCCTTCTTTTTGACGAAGAAGAAGGGTGCGGCTTGGGGGGAGTTCGAAGGGCAGATTTTTCCAACTTTGAGGTTTTCTTCTAGGAAGTCCTCAGTGGCTTTGCGTTTGTTGGGAGATAAGGGGTATATCTTTCCGACTTTAGGGATGAAGGAATCTTTGATGTTGATCTCGTGATCATAGGGGCAAGAGGGGGGAATGTGGTCTGCGGTTTCCTTGGTGAAGACGGGGGCAAATTGAGAGAATTTGGGGGAAAGGGTGGTTTTCAGCTTGTTCCATTTGGCTTCTATGGCTAGTTCTGTTGTGGTGGTAAGTTTGGTGATGACGGGAGATCCTTTGGGGATAGAACAGGATTCCCCGCAGATGGTTTGGAAAAGAGAGTGGTTGTCAAGAGCACGGGAGAGGAATTGTTCCTCATTCTCTTGTTTAAGGAAGCTGTAAAGGTGATAGTCATGGATGGAGGATACGTGGACATGCCGTGGGAGTTGTGGTGTTCGGAGTCTTTGGCACAGGAAGTGTAGAAGTCGTTTGATTCATCAAGGGATTCGGGAATGGAAAGGGTTCGACTTTTCCAGTCAATCATGGGATTGGTTATTCTTAACCAAGGAAGTTCGAGGATGACGTTAGTTCTTCTGCAGGCCATGACATAGAAGGTGACCTTCTGGAAGATTCCTTTGATGTTGGAATACAAGGTACAAGTATGGGTGATGTTCCCATTCTTGTTGTACGAGTGGTCGGCATTGCGGGCACAGATGGGGGAGGCGAGTTTCTTGGTAGGGAGATGATGTTTTGACACAAAGTCTCAATCAATGCAGGAGATTTCAGCACCACTATCAATGAGGGCACTGGTGTCGACGGCTTTCTGGGTGTGCGAGGGGACAACTAACTGAATTGGGATTTGCATAGCTTTAGTAGTAGCAGATACAAATACAGGAGCATACAAGAAGGAGGGAGGGGAGACTCACGTCAACTGAGATCCCCTTTCTAAAAATCCATTTGGAAGGAAACCTTCCTGACGGCAACTTCATCTTTGTCGTCGTCGATTTCACATAAGGTGGGGAGGTCAGATTCTTCTTTGACCCGATGGATCTTCTTCTCCGTGCAGCGGTTAGGCGTAGAGGGAAAAGAAGAACAGGAGGTGCTATTATGGCCGGCATGGTGGCAGCGGAAACAAAGTTCCTTCTCAATACAGTGTTTGCGTTCATCAGGGGTGAGTTTGGCAATGTGGACTACATCCACATCCATGGCGTCAGGGTCTTTAGCAGGGGTGCGGGTAGGGGTGGTGAAAGAGTGGAAGTGGAAAGAGGGCGCCTTGCCCCTTCAAGCGATTTCATCAGCGCGATCCCATTGCGTCTGGAAATGGGTTGCCTTTTTGTACCAAGCTGAGATCTTGGTTGAGGGAGTGTCCATGGAGAGGATGCGGCGCATGAGGGAGGGAGGAATTCTGGCGGAGAAATAGTTGATAAGGACATTTTCATCAGTAATACCTGTGAGGGCGACGCGGTTTTGAAACAAGGAGATATAGGAGTCAAGGGATGGTTCATGACGCTTGGTTTTAGCATTAAGAACCATGCATTTCGTGGCGAGCCAGGCAACGGCATTGTTGACAGTGTCATGGTGTTCAAAGGTTTTCTTGAATTCAGAGACGAAGTTGGCAAAAGTGCCGAGGGTGACAGTGGTTCTGGAAATGGTGTTTTGCTGGAAAGTGTTTGCCCAAGTGAGGGTGGGGCCTTTGGTCATGTATGAGAGGGAAAAGACAACTTGCTTTGCGTCAGTGTCATAGACTTTGTCATTGACGTGGAGATAAAATTGGATGGTGTTGAGCCATTGGACGGCAGTTTTGTAAGAACCGTTGAAGGCTTCAGGGGCACAGACACAAAGCTTGGTAAGCTTGGTGGAAGACATGGCAGGGGATGGTGGTCTAACAAACAGAGGAGGGATGGCGGGTGGGGGAAGGGAGATGGAAGGGATACAGGGAATGGGGAACACAGGGGTAGTAGTGATAGGGGTGGGGGACGGCAGGGTAGGTTGATGAGGGATCGTTAGACTAGCGGAGAATTGTCGTGAGAGATCAAGGGATTTGCTTTGTTGAGCGACGGAGGGTACAAGGGTGTCAGGGTCAAGGTAGTCTTCTTCTTCGGAGTCGGGTTGCTCGGAAGAGGAAGAGTCGTCGAGTGGTTTTGATCGGGGAGCCAACCAACGAGGATCTGAGTGCAGTGGTTGCGAAATGGTGGGGAACTATGATGGCGATAGCCTCTTTGATGAGAAGCTAGACCTTTTGTTACGGTCGGTCCAGGTAGGAATGAACGTAGACCTGGGAGACAAGGGATGTCGACTAAGGGGCTTGCTTATCAACGGGACGAGTCACGAAGGAAGGTGACCGGAGACAAGGATGAGTCATGTGGTTAACGACCGGAGACTTCCACAGGGACTTCCTGAGGTGGACAAAGGATAATCAACCAAGGGATACCCTTGTCGACAGGACAACCATGATGAAGAGCAGTGGGGACAAGTCGCAAGGAAGAGCAACCGGAGATGAAGGTAAAACGACGAGCGTCCACTCAAAAGTAGGACGAGTGACTTAGAGAAGCGATGGACAAGAGAAGGAAACAAAGATGCTATTCCAGGTAGGTCTAGCTTAGAGAATACAAGGTAGCGATGGCAGGCTTTATATACCTAAGGGAGACTGTGCACGGACCAAGCTGTGTAACAGCAGAAGGTCAGAGGAAACCCGATAAGGTAGGTGGAGTAAGGAAGATAACGGAGGTTATCAGAACAAAGGAAACGCAGCTGTCCGTCGGAAGGAAGTGGGAACAGAGAGATAAGAGTTCATAATCATGATGACCATCGTGAGAAGAGTGGAAGTAAGCGGTGGTCATCGTGTGAAAGAAAAGCATTAGCAAGAAGTGTAGGACGAATGCTAATGCAAAAGGCAAAGAAAAGGTAAATCGTAACATAGACCAGATCCTATCACTGTGACCGAAGATCGTCATAAAGAATACAAAGTCAATCATATTGTCCAGTCCCAGCTTCACCACGGCAAACTACAATACCTCATCCACTGGAAGGGATGGAATGAGGTGGATTGTACCTGGGAACCCGCCACTAACTTAAAACACACACAAGATGCAATTTCCGAGTTTCATGTTGCTCATCCTAATGCCCCATGACCTATTCAGGGCATCTCTAATTCCAAATTTGTATCCTTATTCCATCCATTCAGTCCCTCCTATACCGAATTCACCAATTCTCGGCTAGACCTCAAATCTGGTGAATGGGGGGTAATGTTATAGTTCTGGACCTACACACTACATTTTCACTTTTCTTCATTTTTACACTTAATGTATTCCTTTCACTTTCAAAGTCACATGACTAGTGCACGTGACCTGAGGCCTAGCCCATGATGTCATTATGACATCATGCCTCACATCTTTCATCTCTGTCTTTTCCTTCACATGGGTACACTTCCTCTTTCTCACAAGGACTTCTCACTGTACTTGTGTTTACCTTGCATTTCCCTCATGTCTCTTATCTATGTCAGCCCTAAACTATTTAGGACTCAGACAACCTACCCTAAACCTCCCTTACTTACATATATAAACCCCCTCCCTTCATTGTCTACTCCTCAGTTCTATTCACTTGAATCCTCCTCCACCTTAGGGGCCAGTTACTCTTCGAATACCACTCTTATATCTCTGTCCCAATTTACTCTGCATTTGCCAGCTTCATACACATTATAGCACACTCTCCTCAATAAAATGTTTATGTTGTATCTCAGAATGGTCAACTTCCTTGTCACAGAATTCCATGTCCTTGTACACATTTGGCTTGACATCTGTACTCATACTGTCCACACAGTTGCAGAAGTTGCCCTATGCCTAGATTAGGTGTAGTGCTCCCTTAGTAGTTTCATCCAGTTTTAGGTATAGCCTCCACTTGCTGAAGACATAAACAGTGAGGGTGCATCAGGGGTTGGGGAGGGGAATGCTGACAGGCTTTGGTGAGGATGGATAGTGTCATCCATAGTAAGAAGCTGGGGTTACATACTGTGAATCTGGGGGAGTCTGATTGGTGGGAGGGCCACTTACCTGACTACCAATGAATAGGTAACAGCTAACCCAGCCAACTTGTTGGTTAGCAGTGCCAACCCAGCAGCAGTCTACCCCTTGGGTAGCACAGGATGGGTTTGGCAGGTTTTGGAGGTCCACCCTTCTCAAGCTTCTCGGCTCGCTTCCCGGCTCGCTACCCCTTCGAAAGACCAATCTGCCCGTCAGGGTTCTCTAGCCAACACGTGACCCAGTACCTAGCGGGGCAAGTAACTACCTTACCATTCCTAGTCACTTTCCCTAAATACCTACTGGACTGCAGGTCGCACCGCAATACTCACAAACTCTAGTGGAACAAGTTTTGTTACCTTACCTGTCGTGGAACAGCTTATGAACTTAAAAGAGTGGGAAACATAGGTGGAGGTGCGCCATAATCCGTCATGATCTCTTGTTAACAAACACATGGTCACAGTTCTGGACTCGCAGTTGCGGCCGCAGACAATTTCTTGGTCCGAACGGATCGGATCATCCAGATCTTGCGTTACATTGCTCGAAACGATCAACCAAAGCGTTCGAACTTGACACAAGGGTTTATCAACTGTACCATGTGGTACACCCAAGTATAAAATGTAGCCTTCCAGTTGTCTCTGCTCACCTACAATGCACTCTCCCTCGTTGATATCTCTCGTGACCCTCGCCCTTGCTCTCCTCTCGGGTGCAATCCTTGATTCACTCACAGATGCAGGGCCTCCTCTAACCCCTTATAATGTACATGAAAAACGCACACAACTTCCTACGGGCTGGAGCCTTACGAGACGCCTCGATAGTACCTCCACCATCCCCTTGCGGTTCGCACTCAAGCAGGACAATATCGAACACATCGGGACATACC
>JBBPLC010000844.1:0-10169 GCA_038089535.1 Hemileccinum rubropunctum
GAAACGCAAGCGTCGGTTGTTATTTTGAATCGAACGAAGTTACTGGGATCGTTCCCTCGAAACCAAGCTCGAAAAGACAACAAGCCGTCTGGATATGCAAAGAATGAGTGTTGTTGAGGTCAAGTTCAAATCAGTTGTACCACATACCAACAATGAGGTGGAGTTGCTCGTCGGAAGGGAGTGGGATGAAAATAGTTGACAGCTTCTGCGAATTCCGCAAAGGTGTCTCCAGACTGTTAATAGCGAGAGTGCCGAGAAGATTTTCAAGGTCGTCACCTTCACCGTATGGGAGGGAAACTTTGTAAACAGTTAAATCAGACGCGTCTACACCGCGAAAGTACTCTGATTGATCGTCCTTGATAACTTTTTTGAGGTTGTAGACAGTCATCGTTCTCGAGATCTCGATAGGAAATATGCTTTCGATCACCTGGCCATGCACCCAGCAATTGAGGGTCAAGTAGGGGCCGACGGCGACAGCCTGGGACTCAATCATGCTTGAACCGTAGTGTTGCCACAGTTTGGTTGCATACAAAGACATAGGGTCTTTTTGGTGCTGCGCCTCGTGGCATATTCAAATTGATCCCTTGTAACGACCGAATACAATCGATGTGGACCCAACTTTGTCAACATTTTACTGGAGCGTATTAGGAAACCACTCAAGGCTGTACATAACACCCTACGAACACCCCGTCTTGCCCACACCACTTCCCGCTCCTCAAACAACTTGGCCCAATGCACTTCGAGATCCTCGACCGATTTCTGTGGCGTGCTGGTCTTGGCCTTTTTCTTTTTGGTGCGTCCACATGCGGGATGGAGGGAGCTGAACTGCCGTTTACTTTTTCTTGTCCACTCTTGTAGACACGAGGACACGACCCTCGTCCCGTACACCTCGCCATCCCCATGTTTGAATTGACATGCCTCCTCTGCGCCCAGGTGCCGCACGATCATATCGCATCCCACTCCTTAACCCCACGGAGAGCATCCCTGCTTGTCTTCTTCACCCTCGTGTCAACCCAACGCGGTCACCCCCTGATGTGTTCGTATGTGTTCGTATCACTTATTTTGAACGCGTTCGCAGTGCAACACAGGCTTCAAGCCGCCCATCTATTTTTGGCATAGCCGTTTTTTTTGTTAGACGGATGACCGTTTTCCGCCGCTCCATCCAAAAGCAAAAACGGGAACCGGTCGGGATCTGGTGGTCCTTAAGGAGGCCGGGCTTGGCTCGGGCTGGAACGCTTCTGCTACGGATTTGCTACGTTTTCCACAAGATTTGTCAACTCGAGACCATATCTGATTTCAGGCCATGTATTATATATATCATACGAAATGCGCACACCAAGCGCGCCATCGTCAAATGTGTCAACACCATGGGCGTTGTAGTGAACGTTCTCATATGGTGTATGCAGAATCTCCCGTTGCATGCTGTGGGATAGTTTCACGTGGACGGTCAGGTTTTGCTTCAGTCTTGCGATGAACTGGTACCACATGGACAGCAATCCACCGATGGACGTACTCTACTCTCTTGGTCAAGACGACATCTCTGCTATGCGATCTTGTTTTCGAATTCGTGCGGTGAATCTACACGTGGTACGCCGAACTTGATGCGATGAATTCATGTTGTTCTCCAAGGGTTTTGGAATCGATGGATACGAACCCTCCACTGAACGTTTGGAGTGAATTCCACAGTCGTTTCCTTACTGATGGGAATAACAGAAGGTGTGATAGCCGTACAATTTCAGTCTAGATAAAACTATTCATCTTACGGTGACACAAGCAATTGGCGCCACGCCGAAGACGATCATATAGAGTACAGCCACAATGCGAACTCGAATGTCATAATCCTGACTTCCCTCCCTCGTCGTGCACATTCCCGGAGCACGAAACTACTCCCTCATCCTAATACCCTCTGGACTTTCTTTCATTGTGGGTGACTGCGTCTCTTCCCAGCATATGGTTGAAAAGGCCAAATCCGATGCAATCGACCATGAGCTCGAAGAGGGCTCCAGGAGGTTTAAGTTCGTCTCTCCTTGTCAGCTCTTTCGGCACTTTTTATTTATTGGCTGACCTATCACTTGTTCTAGGATTGAATGAGTCGGGCAAGTCAACTGTCGCTAAGCAGATGAAGATTATCCACCAGAATAGTTTCACTGACAAAGGACTCACGACCTACCGGGTACCAGCTACCAATCTAAGCCTTATCGAGGGAGTTGGCTGATCCATGTAGTGACCCGCACGGCGGGGCGCGACCCCGGATAGATTGGTTGTGATGCGGGTAGAACAAGTGGGGAGAGGGTGGCTTCCTGCTCGGCGGAGCCTAAATGCTGTGTGGGCACGAGGCCAGACACGACCAGCGATACCCACAGGTCGCTCGGGCACCTGGGTTCCTTTCGGAATCCTAGATGCGCTTCTTCGCTGCCGTGCGGTCCCCATGATGGAGCCATTCCTTCATAGGATCGCTCTTCGCCAACTGTGAAGGATTCGATGAAGCGACACAGATTCAATATCACCATTGGAGTCAGGGATTGGCGACTCCGCGATGAACAATACTCTTGATAGGCACGGGAACAACGTTCTTACTCGGATCCATGCACTGCGGCGGATGGATCCGAGACTAGTTCTCCCAAAACGTCTCACTCTCGCCCTTTTCCCGTTGCATTCCAATGGCGACCTTTGGCAAGTCCAACTTCAACACAGTCGTGTATGCAGCGTCTCGACCCACTTACCCGCAGGCACTATATGACTTTGTATTCGACTTTCATAAACGATCTCCCGATGCCAAGTATGAGCGAGCTATCGATCTTGGTTGTGGAACAGGTCAGATAATACAACAGAGGAGAAGAAAAAGGAACTGATGACCTTGATGATGATGTAGGTCAGGCCACCGTCGAGCTCAAACCATTCAAGTACGTCACCGGAGTTGATCCGAGCGAGAGCATGGTCCGCTCTGCCCGCGAGATGATCGAGAACAGACGGACGGATGAGAAAACAGGACCGATCATCGACTTTGTGCAAGGTTCGGCTGAAAAGTTGAATTTCTTATCTGACAATAGCGTGGACTTGGTTATTTCTGGTACGTATTAGACTCTTGGCCCTCGGCTTTCATCATTGATTGCTGCGGTTTTCGTCATCTTTGACGTTCTCCAGCTGAAGCCTGTCACTGGTTCAATTGGTCGACGACGTGGCCCGAGCTTGCGCGCGTTATGCGCAAGGGTGCAACGGCCGTTTTCTGGGTTAGTCCCTCTCGTCCGTCGTACTCTTTTCCCTCCGACTCTCGTGTCATAGATCTATACCCAACCTCGTTTACCCCAATACCCCACTCTAACGCCACTCATCGTCGAGTTCGGCCGAGGTACAGATCCCGACAACTCCCTTGGTCCATACTGGCAACAACCCGGACGGACGATCCTCATTAATCATCTCGTCGGTGTACCCGAACCGAACGACGTGGTTCCCGGTGCAATGTTTGATCCGCTCGACAGAGTGTATTTTACAGGTAACTTTTTAATCTTGCTCCCATTTATATCGAACAAACCTTTGGCTCTAAAACGTTGACGTTTTAGGCACGTACTATCCCGAGTTCTCATCAGCTCGCCCCATCGTAATGCGCCAGGTCATGTCATGGGAAGACCTTCTCGGGTACTTTCGTTCCTTGAGCGCTTTGCACACGTTCAAGGAACAGAACCCGAAAGATGCAGACCATCCAGAAGGGCCGCTCGATGTTCGATTCTGGAAGGCGTTGCGAGACGGGGCCAGCCAAGCGATGGGTGGACTCAGGCCGGTGCCAGACGAAGTGGTGGTGGAATGGCCAGTGGCGATGGTGTTGGCGCGCAAGGCAATTTGAGGCCACGAGCAAAGTGTTGGTCCATTACTGTACGAGAGGCAGAAGATCATGTCTTTGCCATCGTGTACGTTTGCCATCTTTTTTTCCATATCTTTCATTCACTCGAAATGTTCCCCTTTAAAGAGCTGCAAGACTATTGGACTGCGCGATTGCGTTACGACGGGGACATTGACGAGGTCACATGGATTTGGAGAGTGGCGCGTCTCGGGGCATGTGGACGCATAAATCCGGCTAGTGAAAAATTACTTGCTTGTCTCCTGAATTATTCACATGGTGGTGATTTCCAATGGAACCTTATCGACGTCCATGAGGTTCAGGATCTTCAAGATCCAGTGGTAATGCAACTGTCAACTACGAATCATTTAGATGCCACTCAAAACTTCAGTTCATAGGCTTGCCACTCGTTCTTTACGTACATTAGACTAGTGCGGAGATGGGCGCTGGTTGACGTTGATGAGTCTGCACTGCCCGATCAACAACTGACGCATTGCCTCATACTTCTGGCCACCAGATTAATTGCCTCGGTGGAGCAAACTATATATAGGCTCGCACCAGCTGAGCGATGCACCACTTCGTTTACTCAGTTTTCAAATGCCAGTATCTCATATTCTTGTTCAAGGTCTGCTAGCCTCCACTGTACTCGTTGGTTGCGCGTTGGCAACCACGATAGTCACAGTAAATGGAACCGCAAGCCATTCTATCCCTCCTCTCCTCTGTAGGTTACATCTCACCGCCCGTTCTTTTTCCGAGTCACTCACGACCTCAAACAGATGGACAGATGTTTGAGGCATGCTTATTTTACCTGGGTGATACTCTCATCTGACAGATATACTTGCTAAATCTGCAGGACATTAATGTGAGTGACACTCTTCTCGTTGATAGGCATTATATAGACGACATTCTGACAGCATGTAAGAGTCGAGTCTACCGCGGGATGAACTTCAAGCAGCGGCTGACAATTACATAGAGTGGTGATGGCGGTCTTTACGCTGAACGTTAGTCATCCTACAAGTATCAGCATACGTTATACCTATCATTGACTGCCCCTTTCCAGTGCTACAGAATCGTGCATTCCAACAAGTCACGCCGAGTGAGTGTTCTAGCTGGAGCACTTGCATGTCGCTGAATATCATGTCTAGACACAACTGACGCACTGTATGGATGGAGCGCTCTTAACGGCGCAACGATCAACGTGATAGCTGATGCATCTCCTGTCTCCTCTGCATTGCCAAATTCTCTTCAATTAACCATTCCAGCAGGTATTTCTGGGAAAGTTGGCTTTGGGAACAGCGGCTACTACGGTTCGTCTTTCGCTGTGTTTTGCTAGTTTCTTCTTTACATGTCATTTATTAGGAATCCGAGTGAATTCCGAGTGGACATACAACGCATCATTCTATTACAAGTTCCCTGCTGCTTCCTCATTCAGTGGAACGGCTACGGTTGCATTACAGAGTTTCACGGGCGAAATCTATGCCTCCACCTCTGTCCCAATCAATGGATCGCAGACGACTTGGGATCAAATCGCTCTACACTTGACACCAACCGTATCCCCAAACTCTACGGCAAACAATTTCACGATCACTTTTGATGGAGCCTATCCAGCCGGTGAAACCATTCACTTTGCCATGTTTTCATTGTTTCCTCCGACCTTCAACAACCGCGAGAATGGCATGAGGATTGACTTGTCAACCGTACGTGACGGTGCTTACGTGTAGTGACCTACCAATTGATGGCCTCAAAGGTGTTGTATGAAATGCAGCCTTCATTCTTTCGCCTACCAGGCGGTAACAACTTGGTATGTAAAACAAACACACACTCACTTCCTTGCTCACAAGTTCCACAGGAGGTAAAATTCACACATTGCAGTATTCTCGATATGCTAACCAGGGAACGTCAGGGCCAAAGCTGGGCCACTAGGTGGGTATGGAACGCTACTGTTGGTCCACTCGTGGATAGACCTGGTTTGTACTACATTGGGCTAGTTTGTCTGTACTCATGCGATACAAACAGGTCGCCTAGGAGACTGGGGTTACATCAACACTGAGTAAGTACTGTATGCACATCTATTCCGAGTCACTGTTATTAAGGTCGTTTACCTTGCAGTGGCCTTGGCCTTCTCGAGTACATGTACTTTTGTGAGGATTTAGGGATGGAGCCAATCATGGCGGTCTGGTCAGGTCCGTATTTCCTTTCCAAACTTACAAGTCATGCCTGAAGTATGTAGGTTATTCTCTCGATGGAGACAGTGTTCCTGGAAACGATTTGACCTCATACATCCAAGCCGCTATTGATCAGATCAACTTTGTCATCGGTGATCCAGCAACTAATGAGTATGGTGCGTCCACATCCTTCTCCCCGAATCAGTCTCATCTATATCCAGCTGCTCTCCGTGCCTCTCTGGGACACCCTGAACCATTCACTCTCCACTACGTTGAGATCGGCAACGAGGACTTCTTTGCTTCTCAATCGTGAGTCAGCCTATACTTCAGAAGTGCAGCGGGTCCAACTCACTGTGCACGAACTGCCAGATACATCTACCGCTGGAGAGACTTTGCAGGAAACCTCACGGCAGCATTTCCCCAACTTCGTGTGTATGCGTTAGATTCCCTGGTCGCTACTGCTTATCTTCGTTCTTTTGAGAATTTATTGCAACCTCCTATCCATTCAACCCCATTTTGGACCCTGTGCCCAAGGAATACGATGTTCATCTCTATGCGTCCCCTGGTAGGTCATGACTTGTTGCATCGCATCGCATTCTGAATCCATCACAGAGTACTTTATTGAGAACGCATTCCTCTTCGATACCTATCAGGTAAGATGAATCATCTACTTCCTCTGATGCCATTCTCACCACTCCCATCAGCGAAATGGGACATACTATTTCCAGGTGAGGCTAGCTAGCTAAGGAATACAATGCATCATGACAGCCTTACTGTCATCTCGCTAGGGCGAATATGCTGCTACCCTACTCACGGGGTTTAATTATCCCACTCTCCAGAGTAAAGTGGCATCCCGAATGTTTGTACAGTTTTAGTGACTTTTACTTCGTTTAGACTCCTTGGGGGAGGCCGCCTACATGACTGGGTTTGAAAGAAACAGCGACATCGTGTTCGCTACCTGCTACGCAACTTTGTTAATGAATACTGCTTCCACTGACCCTGGACCGGTGAGCCTTCTTACTCATATTTCTTTGCATCACTAACGCGTGTGACATGTTTTAGACGACTCAGCTCGTCGCTTTTGAGTAAGTGGTTTTATCTATCACAAACATTCACCGCTCATCAAGCACTCATAGTGCTGCTAATTTTTACCCGTCCACTAGCTACTATGTCCAGCAGGTAGGCTTACATCCTGCAATTCGTGCTTACATGTCCTTGCTGATCCGCTCTCTGCAGCTCTTCAGTACCCACCGAGGTACTGAATACCTACCCAGTACACTTCCCACCTTCAACGGAACTTTGTACTGGAGTGTCACTCTTGACCGCAATGTTAGCTCTGTCTTCATCAAGGCAAGTAATCCAACTTGTCCTGCTTCATCTATACCCATCGTCTTGCTAGGTTGTCAACACTGACGCTGCTCCTGCCCCTGTGACGTTTGTGTTACCTTTCGATGTTAATCCTAATGGGTATTTGACTGTGATCACTGGGGCGGTGAACGCAAGTAACACGCCAACGACCCCGGATGCAGTGCTTCCCGTGACTTCTCCCATGACATTTGCTCAGACCTTCAACTATACCGCCACCCCCTACAGCATTAGTGCCTTGACTGTGTATCTTTTGTAGGGTTGTTGCGCGTCGTTTTCTTTTGTGATGTTACTTACGAAAAGAGATGCTTTGGATGCTTTGGACGAGGAGAGTAACATACATAAAGGTTGAGAACATGCCAAGTCTGAGTCGCTGTTCCGCGTAGCGCGCAGACCTTGGAGACCAAAGTTATGCATCCACAGTCATCCTCGCGACCATTGTCATCAACCCATTCCTCTTCTTGCCATCTATTATTACTCGACTGAAACCAGACTTTTTCCATCACACGGGTCTCTCATCGCGTTCTGAATCATCCATTGCATCCGCCAGTGTCAGAGTCGAACGGTGGTAGATGGACCTGTTTTAGCGTAGCGAGGAGGTCCATTGCGAGGCTACCAATTGGCAGTAGGGCAGCGGAGCCGATGACCGCTGCCATGGACAGACTGAGTCAAAGGGGCCACACCCACGTTGTTGAACATCCCATACTTGGAGCCACCTAGACCTCGTCGTCGATCTTCTATGTCACTGGCTCACAGTCCTGATGTCAATCTCACGTGTTGATGTGCGTATAGATCGCTAAGTACGCAAAGGCAATGGTGAGTCTACTACCCAACTCAAGGAGTTTTCGAGTTGAGTCGTCATCCTTCAGGGTCTAGCTGTTCCTGTTAGGGAATGTATTGGCTGGATGTATTAGCTCGAGGTCTCAGGGCTCGAATCTCCCTTGACAAGTCTATTCTTGACCCGCGTCTGGAGCCGTCTTCATCCACGTAAGCATCTCACACTCGCCCTCCTCGTTGCATTCCAATGGCGACCTTTGGCAAGTCCAGCTTCAACACAACTGTGTATGCGGCATCTCGACCCACTTACCCGCAGGCACTGTACGACTTTGTATTCAACTTTTACAAACGATCTCCCGATGCCAAGTATGAACGAGCTATCGATCTTGGTTATGGAACAGGTCAGATATTAATTAGAACAGAGGGGAAAAGGAATTGATGACCTTGATAATGTTGTAGGTCAGGCCACTGTAGAACTCAAAGAACATGTGGGAGGAAGGTCCGATTATCGACTTTGTGCAAGGTTCGGCTGAAAAGTTGGTTTTCTTGTCTGACAACAGCGTGGACTTGGTTATTGCTGGTACCTTTTGGGTTCTTTGATTGTTGCAGCTTTCGTCTTTGACACTTTCTAGCTCAAGCCTGTCTCTGGTTCGACTGATCAATGACGTGGCCCGAGCTCGCGCACGTCATGCGCAAGGGTGCAACGACCCCTTTCTGGGTTAGCCCCTCGCCCGTAACACAGGACTTCTCACAGAATACTGGTATGAGAGCGAACTCGTGGACCTCTGTTCTAGTTCCTCGCGATCAAGGTAAGGTCAACGCAGACAACCTTCTCGTTTGCAAAGTACCATAAGATATACCCAATGCCTATTCTGAACAATTGCTCGTAGGTTTTATTTACACGATCTTTTAAGTTTTGTCAGTCCATTCAATGCGCCCGACGATGGCTTGTCCATAAAAAGTTAAGTTATACTGTCCTTATTCTTCCAGCAGAAGTCATCGGCAGGGCAAATACTATATGGTAGAGAGTCTGTCCTTCTGTTCTTGTTCTTTGGTGTCCTGAGTTTTGAGTTCCATGTCCGAATCAACTTCAAGCTCATGTCCAGCGAACGCTATATGGGTCATCGTGGTCAACTTTGCAGACGTTGCCTGTTCCCAACCCAACCCTTTCGATACTCGGTAGACGATCATGACAGGACTGATGACCTGGGCGAATCTGCGTCAACACCCGGTACCTCTGTTGCAAAAGATAATAATGTACCTGAACATGACAGAGTGTTACAATCATGATATATTGCCCAGGGTTGTCCATCACGTATACGATAATGAACGCGAGTGACCACAGTGCATAGAGCACCGCAGACTCTATCAACATCGCCGCTACGCTCGTGTATGGAGAAGCCTGTGCTTCTTTTCGCCCTGTACATAACCACGACACGATGGTCGATCAGAGCGCGGTGACATATTTGGCGATGTAATATACCTAGGGTTTTTTCCATCGTCCTTTTGAACAACAGTAGCCGGGTCGAGATGAACGCCGTGGAAAGGACGTTCAAAGTCACAGATAGGGTGAAGCACGGAATAGAGACTTTCAGGGCATAGGCTGAATACAGCGTTTCGTTGAAACTGATTATTGCCAACATTGCACATCCAGTGCCTTAAAATAGGAGAGTGAAACGCTGTGATGGAATGGTTCTGGATGGGGAGACTGACCGAGTATGCCCATGTAAATGAGAAAAACGAAGGAAAGAATCAAACCACGAGCGAGTCGGTGAATTCCATGGTAAAAGACAAAGAGCCGCCATAACTATCCGGAGCCTAGGTTAGGTACACTATCAGCTCGGAACCATATCAAACTCACCATCATGGCATCCGCGAACCACATCGTCAAGATGTAGGTTGTGACAGTCATAACTGGAAGGGGCTTGTTCCATATACCAGCCAAGTAAAGTACGGGTCCTCCGGGATAGGTCATTTGCCAGGAAAATGCGTAGATAGCGCAAATTGCATTCCCTAGTGTGGAGAGG
>JBBPLC010000845.1:0-10162 GCA_038089535.1 Hemileccinum rubropunctum
TCACCATCTCACTGACCAGCCACTCTGGAGAAGTAAGTGGTACGCGACGTACTCCAGGCTCATTATGAAGTCCCAGGCCCAATTCAATTTGTCCATCGGCAATAAGTTCAGAGGCTAAACTATGAAGCATTAACCTACATCGTTGATCATCAAGTAAGGGCGCACCGGAGTGAGGCTTTCGGCCGGGAACATGACAATGACCGAGCGTAGCACCTATGCTTCTAAGATGGGCCACCAGGGCATCCCCGAGCAGTTTTGTACGCTCGAGTGAGGGCCTGAGAGTTGTATCAGGCGTGGAAACTATAAAGGAACCATCACCATCACCATACAGCGCCACAGTCGGTGGGTTTGGAATCATAAACTCACCACCCTTCGCTACAAACGTTGCATAACTACCCAACACTTTACACACAAAGATTATTCCCACCGAGTCCCCTCGGGCCAACCAAGTTTTCTTCTGCTTCCTCTCCTCGCGTTTGGGGAAGTAGCGAAACGTCATCTGCGTTGAGGACGGACGTGATGTTCAGCTCTGAGTACCTCGCCCGTGCTTGTTCGATCGCAAGCCCAAAGTTGAGTCTGTCCCCCGTATAGTTGTTGATGACGATCACTACTTCTCTTCCTTTCACCCCCTTCACGCCCTCCAGACCTCCAAACGCTGCAAATTCAATGGCAACCAATATCTGCTTGGCGCTTGGGCTAGCAAAGATGTCACCGGAGACCATGGACGTGAGCATGCCGTGCCCGACGTAGCCAGCGTGGGCAGGTTCGTGGCCGGCACCACCTCCTGAGATGATGGCAATGCGATTGGACGTCGATGGATCGGCCACATAAACTGTCTTGCTTGGTGCATGACTAGGCGGCCGATGGGAGCTTTGTCAGAGAAATGATGCTCAGGGGATAGGATCAGAGACATACAGTCGTAGCATTGGATTCTGAGCGACGGTTCCTCTCAGAGAGGCGAGTACAAGTCCTTCTGCGGACTCGAAGATGTGTTTGTTGGACATCAATGTGACGTCACTGTTGAGACATCAATCAAAATGATGGCAGAGAGAGGAACGAAAACAAACAGGGAGAGGGACGATAATGCATGCTTTCAATCTCTTATGTATTCACCCTTTCCAGGGCCTTCCGTATTCTACGCATGTACATCTTAAACAGGCCCGACCATGTCTCATGTGTCTCATACATCTCGGGTTCGTCTCGGTAACACCCGTACATGTCGAGTCTTTTGCAAGCAGGCTCACCGTAGGTACGGGTAAAAGCCACCACATGGGCTCGACGAGCAAAGCTCGATCGCAGTCGCCGGACGCCACAGACGATCCGGACGACATCGCAACCAACCCGGAACCACCGGAAGACCCAGCAGATGCGACGGGTGATGATGAACATCATCCGGTCGCACCTACAGAGCCGCCCGAGGCAGCCGAGAGCATGAGGGTGGACGAGGGCGAGCCCGGGGAGCCGGAAACCTTGAGAGAGAGAACTGAGGCAATGGGCGACGATAGCAACGAGAGACGAGAGGAACCCAATCAGCCTCCAAACGCGGCAGAAGAAGCTGCAAACGTACCTTGCGACGCACAGGAAGGCGCACAGGAGCGCACCCAGTCAGCAGAGCCTCCGCATCATGCAGAGGATCGCGCACAGGCACATAGCCAGGTACGACAACCCGAAAACGTCAAGGTCAAGCCCAAAGGCAAGGCCATCGACGAGCGAAATGGCAGCGTCGCGGATGGAACTGGCGACACGGGATGTGACGGCGAGGTTGGTGGACAGCCCTACAACGAAGGTGTTGATGGGGTGAGTGGCCGAACGAGTCGGGACGAGTCGATCGAGGGGGAGGATGGTGGTGCGAACGCGAAGGAGCGATCGACCACGGCTGTCGACAAAGTCAACCAGCACACCTCGACAGATGACGACGACGTACCTGACAGACCACCAGTGCCACCCGTACCGCCTAAGCCACCTGACGACAGTCCTGCGCAAGAGGACGAGCCCCCAAGCGCAGAGCTTGAGGGGGAGTGAGTCACATCTGCAAAACGCGGCGATGGACTCACCGCAGCCGAAACGGCGACAACGGGAGCATCGACAGGCACCAAGGATCCCGCAGATCCACCCAAGGAGTTGCAAAACACATCAGATCATTAGTACGAACGGTTAGGACGAAGGAACCAAGGGTGCTCACCTAGTAGGGAGGCTCAAGTCGAGCAGAGCGACCCGCACAGCAAACCAGCTGTACCAGGCGATTTACCCAGTGTCCAGGGACGTCCTAAAGCGTTAGCAACCAGCCCGTCGACAAAACGAACGCACCACATCGACTTACCGACCTAGGAGGTGGTGAGGGCGATCTGGTCAATTTAGCACACCGGATCCCGGAACGCAACGAGCACATACCAGAGGGTTCCAACAGCTTACCACAACGTATCCAACGCGATTTTCAACGAAGCCGGCGAGGTCGCGAAGCCGAAACATCCAGGTATAGGTCCAAAGGGCGATCTGGGAGAAAACGTCAAAAGGGCGAACGGAGAGAGCGCCGGATCATTCGCAAACGATGGGGATGACTGACCTGGCATCCCAGAAGACCTCCACAGCGGTTTTGATGCGCGCAATGATGATCCAGAAGTGCAATCTCAACATACAGGGCCAGGAGGCCGCTGGGAGGTGAAGGGCGAGTGGAGAGCTGTTGAGGGCGGCGGACCATGCTGAAACGATGCAGATAGCGTCGATATCGATGGGAATGGGCGCCGGACGGACGGCGCAACGAGCAGCGCAAGTCCCGACTCGAAACGAGTCGAAATCAGGATGCTGGCTATGGAAGAGAAAAGTCAGCGAGGACGTCGCAAACGAATAAATGGCAACATACCTGGGTCATCTGCAGCACCACCCAAGCATCCCAAGCAACCTACCAGCCAGCTGAACCCACTGCGTTATCGAGGAAAACCGAAATCGCGATCTAAAGGTGTCAGTCAGGAAAAGGCAACTCACCAATGCAAACCGGCGAAGTCGAGACCGAATCGGACCAATCGGATGTGCCATATATGTCGCAAATTGACAGGAGACACCACTGTAACTATCCCGAGGTGCGATACACAAACGCAATGATGCTGAAGGCGATCAAAGTCGACAGGGCGCACAAAAGTGCAAATAGCCGAGGCGCGACTTACTAAATCGGGACGCCACCACTACGCGACTGCGCAAATGATGCTACACGGACGCGAAACGTTCGTAAATAGGTAACCCTATAGAGGTACTAGATTTTCTTTGATTCTAGATTATTTATACTACTAAACTGCCCCACTACCGTTTGAGGGGGAGTGTAGAAATACTTAGGATCATCCGGTTTAGTGGCGCATAGCCATATACTACATAAGCAGGAAGTATTTCCGCTTCGTAGTTGTAGCTTTTTACTTTGGTGACTACATACTTAATAGAGTATTCAACACTATTATGGCCGGGCCGGGCCGGCACAGCACTAGCTTATACTGACTTTATATTACCTTGGCAAGGTTTGTAATCCAGGTATTAGTATTATAAGCAAATATAAGCAGCTTAGCAAAAATAGACAAATTCGTATTTTTTGCCGGCGTTTTGTAGTTCTCGTGATGCGCCCCGGCCACTCAAGATGCTATGCGAGTATACCATCTGGCATCATATCTCCGAGTGGTGCGGGTCATCTCAGGCTTGGTCCGGGAGTGTGCCAGTGCCGAGTGCCGCACTGTCTTTACTTATACTGCTTTGCCGACTGAAATGTCCTCAAGTCGATACCAACCATGTCTACTAACCCACTGACTCCGATAACATCTCTCCTACCATTCGGACCGATATATGGTGCGTTTTACATTGGCATTATTATGTCGACTGCATTTTACGGGATCACATGCATACAAACGTGAGTGTTTGTCTCAAGTTGTGATGACGGGACAAAGTGCATACTCACAACCCGGACAGATTCTTCTATTATACTCAGTAAGGTTTATGTTCCCCACACTCATTTGTTGCCTTACGCGTTCATGTCTCAGCTATCCGAACGATTCTAAGCACATGAAGATCTTCGTAAGTCCAGTTATGGAACAACTTCATCGCGATAAGTTATAACTTGAATGTACCATTCCTCCCAGGTAGTTGCTTTATGGTATCACCAACGTTACATCTGTCTTGGAAGTCTCTGATGTCAGTGCATTGTGATAGGGCACTCAATACGATCCACGAAGCTCTGGCTGTTTCTGGAGGTTTGTCTCTTTGCAGCTCCACCACCTCAATTTCGCTCATATCTGATTCGCACAGTTTACAAATTCATTATGACTGGCCTGGCGAACCCATCTTCAATTCCGCCGGACATAAACCCGTGAGCCATTGTTCGTGATCTTCATTGTAACATCTTGATTTTTTTTTAACCCAGGGAGCTCATCGTAAGTCTTATCAGTAATCCTCTTGGAAACTCTCTAACGAGTCGTAGTTTCAGTTACTCCTTATCGTACTTACTTATTTTTCTGCCCGGATATCTGGAGAGCGTTGATATCTTTCAGGGCATAATTGCAATACCTTCACAAGGCTTTTTCATCTATCGAATCTACATTTGTGCGGCTCTGTCTTCAACTCCTTCCCTCATTTACTCACAGCAGCACAGTCAGCAACAAGAAAGTTTTTGCACCACTCGCATGGGTAAGACCTCGCACGCAATGGAATTCCAGTTTTGCTTCAACCTTGAGTGTAGGCTATCCTAACGATCATCCAGCTTGGTAATATTTTGTTACGTTAATGATGTCGGCCTCATAAGATTTCTGAATTTTAGTGTCTACCATCAGTAGGTCATCGTGTCGTATTCATGTCAATGACTATTAACGTTGATGATTACAGTTTATGCTGCATGGGCACTGTATGATGCGAACGGGTTCGTCCATTCCCTCTTGTTGTTTGCTCTTGTACATTTACTGTTCACTTCTACGTAGCATAGTACAGGTTGTTTCACCGGGTGTGATCAATGACACTGTAATGACAGTAAGGGTATGTTCCGTGTTCCGAATCGAAGACTCAGTATTTTGTGGACAGACCCTAGTCACCCTTTGTTTATCTGCCACTGCCGGGATGGACATCCTGATCACCGTCTCCTTAACACTCCTACTTGTTCGCCAGTGGAATACCACTGGTTTTGCAAGGTAAGCTTATACGAACTTGTCTCGTATTGTCGATGTGCATCTGATCATGAATTCGACAAGTACGACACAACTTTTGCAACGCCTCATTATGTTTTCAGTAAATTCGGGTAGCTGGACTGCAGTATGCGCTCTCTTGACTCTCATTCTGGTGCATGCTGTTTATCACTCGCATACTTGTCTGACATATCCTGATGCAAACGCCCCAGATAAATGTCTTCCCATTTTACGCGTTATATGCTGTGCCCGGTATGCCACTTTGCGCAGTTTATTATAACACCGTTCTTGCCAACTTGAATGCAAGAGCGTATCTTGGGGGTAAAGGGACAACCAGCATGGCTGATATGGACTTGTTCGCAAACTCATGTTCACAGGTGTAGAAAGCACCCGTCGCTGAACAACCTAGAGTGGCGAAGTTGGTCTCACCCACACAGCATGTGATGTTTTATCATTCAACTTGAAACTAGTATGTGCGTCGTGGGTTTATCAGTTATAATTTCTATGCTAAGGAGATCGGAAGACAACAGAAGTGTTGGGGTTTTCGAATGCCTTGAACCTCTCGATGGCATCAGTTCAATCGTCAGCTGAATGGAACTCGACGATGGGGACCAGCGCACTAGTCCACGCACATTTCTGTTCGCCTCCTTAGAGCACATTTTCTATTTGTGTGCACCCATAGATATCTGTGTGCAACATGTATATTGAAAGCTGTTCCTCTAGTACATGCATACCGGAGTCCTCTCGGTGGAAGAACTTAGACCCCCCGGGGATTAGGGCAATTTTATCAATGCATCATGCATATGACTATAAACGAACATGGAGTATACTTCGTCTTCCTCAGTTCCTTGCTTGAACTCCAATTTTCTCCTCAAGTAGCGCCCGATGCTTTGTGGCAGCTCTCGATTCTGTGTTCGTCTGTACGTTCTCCTAATTCTCACTTGAGTCAATGCATTCACATTGTCACCTCGGCGTCCCTACCACGATGGGTGTAGTATCGAGCTCATGTTATAACCCCCCAGCTCGCTCGGCTGGTCTCGAGCTATTCCTAGTGAGTTCTGCTTGTCTTACTGCTCTACCTGTCACCAATCGTGTTTGACCATGTTCTCCGTGGCTTGAGGTTAATATCTAGCGTCCTCATCAGTCTGAATGCCTCAGTCCTTGAGAGGCTTGTTTCGTCGTGGGTTCGTTGGGTAATTTTCATGTCTCTAGAAGTAGTTTGGCACATGCTTGGGCCGGCCCAATGCTGACATGGCTCGTTTTCATGTAACAACCAGCATGACTTGGTAGACTTACTGCGAAACATCGCCGGCTCGGATGCCCGTTGTTGTGCCGTCGCTACCACCCATCTACCCTACCAGTGTTGTCTACGTCTCCAACCCTCATGGAAAGTAGATTGCCGCGCTTGCCGCGATGTCCAACTTCTGGCCTCAAGGGGAGCGCGAGGAATATGGACCATGAATTGGCTAGCTTGCAAAAAACAGACAGGCAAACTCCGATACACACTGGCTTGTAGGATCTGCTGGAAGGATATGGTCCCTGATGATATGCTAAAGCGGGATACGGTTTGGGGTGTGTGCAATATAGTTGTGTGAACAAGATATCGGCCCACGACATCATACAAAGGATGTCAGGAACATAGTGTACAGTCGACAAAATGAATAATTTTCTTCCTGGGAAGAAGCATGGGGAATGCACGAGAGAGCAAGCGCGAACCTATGAGATATTATTCAAGTTATAGGTACATACCAACGCAGCTTCTCCTTCAGCAGGCGACTGCGCACAGGCACCATTCTTTTCCAGTTCCGATTCGTCGCGATCTAGTAAAACAATGGCAATGCCCAAACTTTGTTGTCAGACAGACCGCTCAGGAAGTGAAATTGCACCCGTGGCAAGCGGAAGGTGGGGTGTACGATTGCTGCGTTCTCGAGCACCTTTTTTCGCTTTGAATTCTCTAGGTTACCGATGCTTATGATCAATGGCAATCTTGTGGATTTGTTCCTGAGAGACCTTGCATCCATCATGATGAACGTGATATTGATGAGGAGCAAGCGATGTCGTGAGGGTGGGCCAATTTGAGGTTTAGCAGAAGTAAACGGAGGGCTGGCGGCAGAAGAAGGGGACCCGGAAGAGTATACTTAGTAGGACGATGTGTTACTCGCTGTTTATTTTCGCATAACACCTTTTTGGCATCGTCCGTTTTTTCAGAGTATTCCGTATTTGATGGTCCAAATCATCGACGTGGATAACGTGTCTATGCACTGTGCGTGGTCACCCGACCCCACCGCGAATTGCATGTTTCCCGGATCAGTGAACCATAGCAGATAGTCCGATCCTGATGGGACAGGATATGGGCGGTGTGTGGCCGATTGTAGTTTCAGCGCACACACGTGCCATGACTCAACGATTTGAGGTTTTCTCGGTATTATCTATATAATGGCACCCTTCAAGAGCTGAAAATACATAAAATTGTTGGCCATCCCGACCCGCCCACCTCGAGGATTGCACCGTATGCCAAGTGTACCAGTAAAGCGTCTGTAAAAGCATAAAAGTACTGTGGCTCTTGGCTCCGAATCAGAGTCTCAATATCACTCGGGAGGGACACGTCGGATATGCATCATATCTCCGCTCCACCACTATCATATTCATAATAATCTTTCTTTTGGGGCAGTGACTTACAATGAGTCATTGTTTGGCCCCCTTGGGTACGTTTATATATTGATACTGCTCAGGCTGACAGAAGCAGGTTGAATCCATACAACCCATGTCTACCGACTCAGTAGCACTCCCGCCTATTGGACCGCTGTACAATGGACTTTACTTTGGTACCATGCTGTCAACCGCACTCTGTGGGATCACATGCATGCAAACGTGAGTGTTGTTCATTTTGGAGTGTATCATCCTCAAGGGCATACTTTCTCTCCAACAGATTCTTCTATTACGTCCAGTAAGATCCATGTCCTCACTCCTCATCTGTCGGTTTACCCTTCCTTGTCCTAGCTATCAGAATGATCCCATGCGCATGAAGATCTTCGTAAGTCAAGTTCACCCGAACAGGACCATCATGATTTTGATAACGTACTATTCTTTCTAGGTCGCTGTCTTGTGGTAAATCCTATGCTACATCAGCTCGTGAAGTCCCTGATTCTTTGTCGTAGGACACTCAATACGGTTCATGAAGCTCTCAGCGTTGTTGGAGGTCTGTTCTTCAACAGGCAAACCGCTTGCATTCCCTCATATTGCACCTCACGCAGCATACAAATACATTATAGTTTGCATGGTTAATCCCTCCTCAATTCTGATTGGGAATCCGTGAGTCATCGTTAGGTTGTTCACTCAACATCCGGGGTATCTCACCCTAATTTTCATCCCAGAGAATTCCCTGAGTCCTATGAGTGATCTCTTTCAATTGGAAATGCATCAACGAGTCATAGTTGCAGTTACTCTTCACGGTACCCATTCATTTTTATGCCCGGAACAAGTATTAAATACTGCACAGTGCACCGTCGAAGTACCTGTACAAGGCTTTTTCGTCTACCGAATCTACATCTGTGCGTCTCTTCCTTCAAGTCCTTTGCACATTTACCCACAGCCAAACAGTCAGTGGGAAGAACACTATTGCACCGCTCTTATGGGTAAGCAATTCACATACATGAGGAGTGTCAGTTTTGCTTAACTTTGGATGCAGGTTCCCCTAGCGTTTGCCCACATTGGTAGGACTTGGTGAATATTGAGGACTGATGTTTAATTGTTTAACTCTGGATATCAGGATCTGCCATCGGTAGGCTATTGTTGGTCAGTCATACAAGTAAACGCTGACGACTATAAATCCAGTTTATACTGGAAAAGTACTATATAGTGTGAATGGGTTAGTCCATTTCTCTAGCGCCGAATTCGGCTAATGAGTTTCCCCCTATTTATTTCCAGTGTAGTACACAATGTTGACCTCACTGTTCAAAGTGATCGCACGTTTGAGGTAGGAATACGTTCCATGTTCTGAGTCAAAGACCTGTATATCTTGTGGACTCTTGTGGACAGGCCCTTGACTACCTTTGAGTCGATTCGGAAAGTAGATTGTCACACTTAACACAATGTTCCACTTCTGGCCTCGATGCATCATACCCCGAGGGTGGGTCAAATCGAGGCTCAGCAGAAGCAAACGGATGGCTGGCGGTAGAAGAAGGGCTAGAATAGAGTTCTTGAGTGGATCTGGAAGAGTATAAGCGAGCAGTCTCCGACTCACTGGTGGCACAGGTTCAGTAGGAGAAAGTGGACACCTTTTACTTACTAAGGCTATTTTTCTGCGTGACATGTTTTGGGCGTCGTCTGTTTTTCAGGGCCTCAGAGGGCTGCCCTATTCGATGGCTCATGCGCATGATGAATATGTATGGCATATTGATCTGTGTGGCTGCTCCACGAATTGAATGTGGCCTGGATCAGTGGATCATGGCAGATACCTGATCTTGATACCAGCACAGGATATGGGCGGTGTGCAGTGCATCGCAGTTTCAGCGTGGATAAGAGTGATTCAAAGTCCGATTCCCTTTGAACGAAATTTCAAATTTCAGTATTAGCACACTTCCTTATCATTGCCAATAGTGCACATAGGTTGTTGGCCGTCCACCTGGGACTCGGAGATTATGTGTAAGTGTACCAGTGAAAGCCTATCTATATGCACACACATTGGTAATATAGACATGTACTAGTAATAGAATCTGAATAGTTTTGCACGACTTGGAGCAAACACAACCACTACTAGTCCTTTATACCAGAAGTGACTTCGTCGAGACTCAGAATCATCATATCTCGGTCCCATTTCTTTTGGGGCAGTGACTTACAATGGGTCATTGTTTGGCTTCCTTAGGTCCACTTATATTTGAAGTACCTTGCTGACAGAAACAGCGCCAAGTCCATACAACCCATGTCTACTGCCGGCGACCCAGTAACATCTCTCCCGCCTGTTGGACTACTATATAATGGGTTTTACTTTGGTACCATACTATCGACCGCACTTT
>JBBPLC010000846.1:0-10123 GCA_038089535.1 Hemileccinum rubropunctum
TCAGGGTAGGAGTTAGGGGCATTTATGATCCTGCAAGGGTCAGAGCTGATATATTTTAGTTCTCTTGCAAATATGAAGTCTTTCTAAAATGGCCCAACATTGGGACACTTATTTGAGCCACTGTACAATGAGTACCGAGGTTGGTTACCAAGGCGTCGACTCCTTCAGAGTGCCCTTGGTATGAAAATACGACTGAGACGTAGTCCATAATCATACCGTAGGACGACGATGTTCCATTGGCATTAGTAATAGAACAGGGAAATGATAATTTTTTTGTAGGGATTCTGAGAGACGTTACCCATTTTTTGTCCACAAACGTTTGGACTGCTCCAGAATCGAGGAGCGCTTTTTCTGTTGTTTTTTGCCATTTTGTGTCTTTTTGAAAGTAGACATCGGTGTTGATGTCGAACTCCCCAGCAGGAGAGGTATTCCTGAGTGTAAGGTTAGGGTTAGAAGGGGAATCGGGTAAAAAAGACATATTGTTCGTAATAGGAGAATTAAGCACACATTCTTTATCCTCCTGTGCTGCGCTCCAAAGAGACGCTCCTTCAGAGTCGGTATCATAGCTATTACAAGACAAATTGTTCAATGAGTAGTCGTTGTCCAACCCACCGTCCATCTCCCCTAGTACAGCGAATCGATTGAAAGAAGAAGGAGAAGATGAAGAAAAAATAGGGTCCTTAGCCGAGTAGGTACCTCTCTCTACTCGGCCTTGCCTTTTTCCTTAAGTCCCTCGGCTACGAGCTGGCGAGCTCGGGACTCAAACATATCCAGATAGTAGGCTTGCGCCTCTTCGGTCATCCACGGGGGATTTCCGGAACCTTGTGCTGTGTCGGGGATGGCGGCGATGGTGGTGGTTGGGGCAAGCGGGATTTCGCAGAGCAGGGCAGGGCAAGACGGAGCGTAGCGTGTTCGGCCGGTGACTGGATCGAAGATAGGCCGGCCACACGTTTTACGAGGTTCTTTGCACGCACGCGAAATGTGACCGACTTTGTTGCAATTGTAGCAGGTCCTTGTATCCTGCTGTGTCGGTTGGACCGCACAAGTGTCCATTAGGGTGCCTCGGCCCGGTTGCATGCCTACCTCGGTAAAGCGAGGCTCGAATTGGCGTTGTTGCGGCTGTTTGCTTCGTTCCAGCCACATCTTCTCAAACATCTTGCCCATCTCGATCGCGCCTTCTTGCCAGGCGGCGAGCGAGTCCTTGAGGTCGGGACTCCTAGTTGACAGCTGGAAGTAGATGTTGTAATCGATGCACTCCTTGTAGAGTTGCAGAACATTGTTGTCGTGTCGCGACAAGTCCGCATCTTGTCGTAACAGCTCGAATTGCTGTGTGAAAATCTCGATCGGCATCGAGCCCTGCCAGAGGTTAGTGAGCCGGATATAACTTTCCTCTTTCAGGATGTCGATCCTGAAATGGTTTTCTACTTCTTTTTTCAGCTCCTCCCAGGTTGGCCATTCCAGGGCGGAGTTCTTTTTCTGGTATTTCTTGAGGGTGATCCTTGAGAATGATTCAGCTTTGCTGACCATTCGAAGAAGGACAGCGGCGGTGGCTTGTCGGTCATCTAGACCGCCTTGACATTGGACCCACGTTGCGATCTTCACCCACCAGGGGCGAAACGTGGTTCGGTTGCCGTCCCACATACCTGGGTTGGCGATGAGTTTAGCGGGGAGCGACGTAGTACGCGTCGCCGCAGCTTCAGCTAATTGTTGCGTCATTTGCTGCTGCGACAGCAACGATGCTTGGAGGAGTGTGGCCATGTTGGCCATTGTTTGCCGAATGTCGGCCCAGGTGACATTAGGGTCGGCAGGCGGCGCAGCAGCTTGTTCTGACATTTTTTACAAGAATTTAGACGGGCGGTGGAGAGCAGAGCAGGGACGAAGGCGGAAAAGATGAGGAAACCGACCTGTTTTGGGGTGAATGTTTTTGAGTTCGGGCCGACGGTATTTGTGCTGACGACGTGCGCGAGGTAGAGCTGGAGAAGGAGGAACAGGAGAGATGGCATGAGAGGAAAAGGAAGGGGAAGGTGAGCGAGGAGCGGGAGTGGGCTCGCGGGAAGGAATGGGAGCGGGGAAGTATTCGCGGGGCTGCTCAATAGGATGGTCGTTCGGGTTGACCTCGTTGGCGTAGGCGGGTTGCCCGAAGAAGGGAGTGAAGTGAAGAGGTTTGGGAGCTGGCGAGAGACGAATGATACGAGTGGCAGCGTAGAGATTTAATGCGGCTTGTTGTTGTTGGAAGTGGAGATGGTCTGTGCGAGCTTGAGACCTCATATAATGGTGAAGGCAAGGGGGAATGAACAGGTTCGGCCTTGCGGCAGTCCTATTCAAGTGAAATGGAACGAAGACAACAAACAGAGCACAACACCTAATCTAGGCGTTGGGCGACTTCGGCGACGGTATGAACGGTTCGAGTACGGGTGTCCAACCACATGTGGACAAGGACGTGATATTCCGTGACAAGGAAGTTAACGGTGCCCAAGTATAACATTAACTTGGCACGAGGAACGACGAGTGCACAGTAACATTGTGCGGGAGACGGCAACAGCAGAGATAAGATTGACTAAAGAGCTGTTCACAGTCTCGATAGTAGAAAAGGTAAAAGTAAAGGTAAGAGTGGTAGTCAAATGAACAGGTCCCAAAGGAGGAGGGTATTCAAGTGAATAGGACGGGGGAATAGACGACGAGGGGAGAGGGTTTATATATGTAAGTACGGGGAGTTTAGGGTAGGTCATCTGAGTCCTAATCGATTGAGGGCCAGTGTGGGAATAAAAGAAAATGAGGAAACCATGAGGATGGCGAGAAGTCCATGTGGGAAGGGAGAAGTGTCCTTATGGGAAAGAGAGCGGAAATGAAAGACATGAGGTATGATGTCATAATGACATCAGGGGCTAGACCTCAGGTCACGTGAGAAGTCTCATGGTCACGTGCACTAGTCATGTGACTTCGAAAAGAGAAAGAAAACGTTAAGTTTGAAAATAAAGAAATCGTGAGAAACGTAGCGTATAGGTCCTGAACTATAACACCCCTAAGGTACAATAGATAAGATAAACAGTGGCCAAGTCACGTGACCTCGAAAGTAGAAATCATAAGTCCGGGATAAGGAGAAACCAAAGAACATAACAGTAAGTGGTAGTGTCGTAGCCCAAACTACAACAGTGGGTGGGAATGTCAAGATCAATGAATGCATACAGATCAAAGCCTGTGGCATCAGGAGAGCCCTTCGAGGGCAAGCAAGCATCTGTGGATGTTAATTCAACTGGGATAGATAAGGAAAAGGAACAGAGAACAGTGGAAGGAAAAACTGTGATATTCTTGTTCAGGTTGTCGACTGCGTTGCTGTGATCTAGACGGCAAGAAAGAGCATCGGCATGTCCATTCATGGCACCTGGTTTATAAATGAGTGTGTAGTTGAATTCTTGCAAAAGCTCATGCCAGCGGGCTTGACGGCCCGAGAGTGTTTGCGGTTTCTTCCAGTATTTGAGATTTTTGTGGTTAGTCCAAATCTTGATTCACGAAGCCTGCACAACACTTCCTTTACAACCTTGGAATGTTCTTCATTGGATTTGTTTTTTGTGAAGATGCACATGTTGTCGAGGTATACAATGACTGTGGTGTACATGTTGTTAAAAATATTGTTCATCATCTATTGAAAAGTGGGAGGGGAGTTAGTCATCCCAAAATACATTACGACCGGTTTGTAGGCCCCCAGGGGCGTTATGAATGTGGCTTTTCATTTGTTGCCTTCTTTGATGTGAACATTGTTGTATCCCCACCTAAGGTCGAGGCAGGTGAATTTGTCCATGCCTTTGAGGCGATCGACGAGAGCTGAAATGAGAGGAAGAAGGTATGAGTTTTTTTATGGTACCCTCGTTTAGATAACGATAGTCCATGATGAGTTGTTTCTCATCAGTTTTCTTGGGAATAAAGAATACAGGAGCCGTTTGAGGTGATTTTGATGGGCAGATATAGCCCTTTTCTTGTTCAGAATTGATGAAGTTCCAGACTTCTTCTAATTCAGTGTCAGAGAGTGGGATTACCCAACCTTTCTTGGGTATGAAATCGGGTTTGAGATTGATGGCATGATCCCAGGGTTTGTGTATGGGCATGCTTTTTGACTCTTCCTTGCTGAAGATGTTGAGAAACTCATGATACTGTTTTGGTACCTTTTCTGTGAGTCCTTCCTCGATCGATCGGATGGCTGGGTTCCAGACCTCTTTAATTAAGCCTGCTGTGTTAATGGTGATGCAGTTGCACATGCAGCGGCAGAACTTGATTTCTTTGTCTACCCAATCAATGAGTGGGTTGTGGTGTTGGAACCAGTCGTAGCCTAGATAAATATGGTGAGTTCCTAGATTGGTTACCAAGGCATTGACTTCTTCAGAGTGTCCTTGGTAAGAAAAGACGACTAAGATGTAATCAGTGATCGGTCCATGGGACAAAGAGGTCCCATCGGTGTTAGTAATGGATTGAGGAAGAGATAATTTTTTAGTGGGAATGCCCAAGGACGTTACCCATTTTTTGTCTACAAATGTTTGGGCTGCTCCAGAGTCAAGGAGCGCTTTTTTCGATATTTTTTGCTATTTGTTATTTTTCTGAAAATAAATGTCAGTATCAATATTGAATTCCCCAGCAGGAGAGGTATTCCTGAGGGTAAGGTTAGGGTTAGAAGTAGAATCGGGTAAAAAAGAAATGTTGTTTGTAATTGGAGAATTAAGCACACTATTTTTATCCTGCGGTGTCGCACTCCAAAGAGATGCTCCTTTGGAGTTGGTATCATAACTATTACAAAGCGAATTGTTCAGTGTGTCAACATTGCCCAATAAACCATCCATCTCCCCGAGTACAGCAAAACAATTAAAAGAAGGAGAAGAGTGTGAAGAAGAAAATTTAAGGTCCATTGCCAAGTAGGTACCTCCCACTACTTGGCTTTGCCTTTTCCCTTCAGTCCCTCAGCGGCAAGCTGGCGAGCCTGGGACTTGAACATATCCAGGAAATAGGCCTGGGCCTCTTCAGTCATCCATGGGGGATTTCCGGAACCTTGAGTGGCCTTGGGGACTACGGCGATAGAAGTAGTTGGGGCTAGCAGGATTTCATGGAGAGGAGTAGGGCACGGGGGTGCATAGCATGTTCAGCTGGTGACTCGATCAAATATCGGCTGGCTGCGGGGTTTGCGTGGTTCTTTGCATGCATGTGACAAGTGACTGACTTTGTTACAGTTGTGGCAGGTTCTTGACTCCTGCTGGGTCAGTTGGACCATGCACATGTCCATTGGGGCTCCCCGGCCTGGTTGCATACCCACTTCAGTGAAGCAGGGTTCAAATTGTCGTTGCTGTGGCTGTTTGCTCCTTTCTAGCCATATCTTTTCAAACATTTTTCCCATCTCAACTGCCTTCTCTTGCTAGGTGGCAAGCGAGTTGACGAGAGTGGGACTTCTTGTTGACAACTGGAAATAAATGTTATAGTCAATATGTTCTTTATAGAGATGTAAGACATTGTTGTCATGCCTGGACAGGTCCACATCCTGTCATAGTAGCTCGAACTGCTGCATGAACACCTCAATTGGCATCAAGCCTTGCCAAAGGTTGGTGAGCCGAATGTAAGACTCTTCTTTTAGTATGTCAATGCAAAAGTGGTCTTCTACTTCCTTTTTTAATTCTTCCCATGATGGCCATTTGAGGGTGGAATTCTTTTTTTGATACTTCTTGAGGGTAATCCTCACGAAGGACTCTGCCTTACCCACCATCTGGAGGAGGATGGTGGCAGTTTGCTGATGATCGTTGAGACCACCTTGACATTGGACCCATGTTGCAATTTTTACCCACCAGGGGCAGAATGTGACATGGTTGCCATCCCATGTGCTGGGATCGGCAATCAACTTGGTTGACAGAGAGGAAGGACATGCTGTTGCTGCCTCAGCAAATTGTTGTGTCATTTGTTGTTGCAACAACAGAGACACTTGAAGGAGGGCAGCCATATTGGCCATCGTGTTGCGAATGTCAGCCCACATTATGTTGGGGTCAGTGGGAGAAGCAGTTTGTTCTGCTTGTTGAGACATTTTTTACAAAAATTTGGCAGGGCAGCGAAGGATGGATTTAGGACGGAGGCGATAGAGCGCAACGAAACATTCTGTTTCAGGACGGAGGCGATAGAGCGCAGTGAAACATTCTGTTTCAGGACAGACATTCTTGAGTTCTCTGCAGCAGAGTTTGCGCTGACGACATGCGCAGGGTAGAACTGGTATGGGTATGGGAATGGGAGAAATGGCACATGAAGAAAAGGAAGGTGAAGGGGAATGGGGCTCAGGAGTTGCTTCACGAGTGGGGATTGGAGCAGGGAAGTACTCTCAGGGTGGTTTGATGGGGTGGTCATTGGGGTCGACCTCGTCGTAAGTTGGCAGGAGTTTGCCTAGGTAATGTGCGAAGTTAGGGGTAAAAAGACGGGGCAGCTCTGGTGCTAGCAAGACGTGGATGATGTGGGTTGTGGCATAAAAGTTCAGGGCAGCTTGCTGCTGTTGGAAAGCAATGTGGTTGGCATGAGCATGGGAGCACATAAAACAATGGAAGCGAGAGGGAACGAACAGGGTCAGCCTCGCGGCAGTCCTATTCAAGTGAAATGGAGTTGAGCGACAAAACAACTAAAAGAGATCAACACCTAATCTAGGCATTGAGCGACTTCAGCAACAGTGTACACAGTGCGATTGCGAGTGTCCAACCAAATGTGAACAAGGACATGGTAATCAGTGACTAGGAAGTTGATGGTTCCTAGGTAGAGCATAAAACATTATACGATGACGAGTGTGCAATAACAGGCATGAAGATGGCAAATGCAGAGTAGGATTTGAAAGTAATAAGAGTGGTAGACAAATGAACAGGCCCCTAAGGTAGGAGAGTATTCAAGTGAATAGAACTGAGGAGTAGATGACAAAGGGGAAGGGTTTATATATGTAAGTACAAGGTGTTTAGGGTAGGTTGTCTGAGTCCTAAATAGTTAAGGGCCAGCAAGAGAAGAGAAGCATGAGGGAAACACAAGATAACCATGAGGATGGTGAAAAGTCTGTGTGGGAAGAAAGAAGTGTCCTCATGGGAAAGGAAATGGAGATGAAAGACATGAGGCATGATGTCATGATGATGTCAAGGGCTAGGCCTCAGGTCACGTGAAGGATCTCATGGTCATGTGCATTGGTCACATGACTTCAAAGTGAAAGGGAAACATTAAGTCCAAAAATGAAGAAAAGTTGAAAACGTAGCGTATAGGTCCTGAACTATAACACATTTCCATGCTGATCATGTTTGATGCAGAAGATAGGTTTGGAGGTAATTGGCATTACTTCTTTTGGAATGAGAACAGTCTCATAGACATGGTTTGAGTTGAGACTTTGGAGTTCTTCCTCTACTGCTGATTTCCAGAGTTCTGCATCTGTTCCAGAATAGACGGCCTCCTTAAGTGTTCTAGAAAGGAGTTCATCAGAGTTGGACCTTGCAGAACCAGCAAATAAGAAGTCCTCTATAGATGTAGTAAATGCTCCTAGGATCCCAGGCTCATTCTCTTCACTTTCCATTTATTCCTATTGTAGTTCCAGTAGTTCTGGCTATGGTTCTGGTGGTTCCAGTGGTTCTGGTGTTACTGACTGTCTAGCACATCCCTGTTTCTGATTTGTCTGTCTTGCAGCCTCTTCTTCCAAGGTCTATTAGTATTCCTTGTTTTTGTTTGCTGGTTGCTGTGTATGGTTGCTTCTTTGTATTTCAGCAATTAATTGAATAGGAGACTGAACTTGATGGAGTGCCAGCATTGGTGGAACCAGAAGGATTGGAAGAGCTAGAACCAGAAAGGCCGGAAGAGCTGGTGGAACCAGAAGGACCAGAAGAGCTGGAACTATAGGAGCTAGAGAAGCTGGAGAGGCCAGAGCCTATGGTATGTCTAGGTGGAGTTGTGCAAACTAGTCTGCAAGTTCCTGCATGGCAGGGCTTTCTGGTCTCTCAGGGACATTAGCTAGAGGTGGATCATTATCTTCCACTAGTCTGGGATTCAGAGGATAATGGTCATCCTCATCTTCATGGTTGTGGTCTGGTTCATGAAGGTACTCTGGAACTAAGCCCTCCCACTGTCCCTCAACAGTTGGGCCTTCCCATGGAGCTGACTCAGTTCTGGAAATGATTCTGGTCTCATCAAAAGTGACATGGCAACTAGAGATGACAGTTTGACATTTTATGTCCAGGAGTTTGTATGCTTGTTGCCCAAAGGTGTACCCAATCATGATACACTTTCTTCCATGTGGTTGGAATTTTCCTTCTCACTATTTTTTTGGTATAAGTGTTATAGGATTTGCGATATGATTACTATAACACTGGACACTTATCTTATCTTATCGGATAGCATCTCATGTGACAACCCCCACAGCTAGGCTTAGGGTCTAGGACTGCACCTAGACTGGTCACATGACATGATGTCATTGTAGGGCCTGGAGCTATGACCTCATTGGTCTAGGCTATGACATCATCAGTGATGTCATGCCTCATGGTTACCTCATAGACACCTCATGTTATCCACATGTATGTATTCCCACACTGGCCCTCACATACAGGAGACCTATCCTAAACCTGCTACCTTACATATATATATCATGTTGTAGTTTGGGCTACAACACTACCGCTTACTGTTATGTTCATTGGATTCTCCTTATCCTGGACTTACGATCTTTACTTTCAAGGTCACATGACTCCTTTTCACGATCACATGACTTGGCCATCTTTTATCTTATCTATTGTACCTTAGGGGCACGTGCTAGTTCCCACAATCACGTGCCTACAGGTCGACCTAGACTTTGCCTAGATCCATGATGTCACTATGACATCATGCCTCACGGCTACCACACTCCTTACCTTTAGACCTACCCTAGAGTACATGTTACGGTCGGTCCAGGTAGGAACGAACGTAGACCTGGAGACAAGGGGATGTTGACTAAGGGGCTTGCTTATTGACAGGACGAGTCGCAAAGAGAGGCGACTGGAGACAAGGACGAGTCGTGTGATTAACAACCGGAGACTTCCACAGGGGCTTCCTGAGGTGAACAAGGATAGTCGACCAAGGGATACCCTTGTCGACGGGACAACCGCAAAGAAGAGCGGCGGGGACAAGTCGCAAAGAGGGGCGACTGGAGACGAAGGTAGAACGACGAGCGTCCACTCAAAAGTAGGACGGGTGACTTAGAGAGTGATTGACGAATGAAGGAAACAAAGATGCTATTCCAGGTAGGTCTAGCTTAGAGAATACAAGGTATCGACAGCAGGGTTTATATACCTAAAGGAAACTGCGCACGGACCAAGCTATGTAGCAACGGAAGGTCAGAGGAAGCTCAATAAGGTAAATGGTGGGAGGAAGGTAACGGAGGTTATCGGAATAAAGGAAGTGCAGCTGTCCGTCAGAAAGAAGCGGAACAAAGATAAGAGTTCATAATCAAGATGACCATCATGAGAAGAGCAGAAGAAAGCGGTGGTCGTCGTGTGAAAGGAAGACATTAGCAAGAAGTGTAAGATGAATGCTAATGCGAAAAGCAAAGAAAAAGGTGAATCATAACATTACCCCCCTACTAGATCCGAAACTCCGGAGAAGGATAATATGTGAATGGTGCGAGTCAAAAGTCACGGTAGGAGGTACTGGGGGAGCCAGTCATATTGGCATAGGCGGCATCATCGTAGGGATCGTCGTAGTCATAGGGGGAGGGAGAGCGGGGAACAGGAGAGCGAGATTGTCGATTACAATGGCGGGGATAGAATGGTGTGACTCGAGAACGAGGAGGGGGAACAGGGCGAGTGGAGGATGTGGAGGAGTGGGAAGAACTGGACGGCGAGGAGAAAGGAGGAGGAGGAGTGCGGCGATGGAGAGGGCAACGTTGTTGAGTATGATGTGGAGTGGTTACAAGACAGGACGGGCATTGGTACCAAGGGCAGTCAATACGCCGATGTCCCAGACAGTGGCATTCAAAGCAGGTTTCGTTGTAACAGGAATGGGATCGAGAGAGGGGGGTGTCAGTGAATTCTCTGTTGATGGTACCTCTGGTTTGTGCTTCGTGTGTGAGCTCAGCACGTTGAACGCTCATAAGCTCATCAGGTAGGAGTGGGGAAGAAGA
>JBBPLC010000847.1:0-10095 GCA_038089535.1 Hemileccinum rubropunctum
GTTCGTTCTATCCACTTGATATGAGATTTGAAATATTTCTTGAGTTCTCCTTCCTGCCTGAGGCTTTCCCTTCTGATGATGTCTCCAGGAACCAGGATAACGTCGCCTGCGCCAACTGCACTGAATTGGAATCGAGCTTCCCCTTCAGCGGCAGGTTTGGAGGATCTTAAGAACGTCCAGGTCAGTATTTTTTTTTTTTAATTATAAGCTGCAGCCGGTGAGCGCTTACACGTCAATCTTGCGGGTAGATTTCACGTGAACTTGTAGACACAATAAATACCAACATCCCAGGTGCGCAAGTGGGGGGTATAGTTACATGTAGAGCTTGCCACTCGGTGAAATCTGGTTTGGCTCTAACGAGGTTCACAGGAGGAGCGCCTTCTATGCTGTTATCTGGTCGAGCGATGTTGTACAAGGCCTGGAAAGACCCATCACTTCGTTTTACAAAGCCGACATCGCCGAGTTGTACGCTACAAGGCGAGAAGAGGGGAAGGCTGAATTTGAGGGGCGAGATGCGCTCAATGTAGGTTGTCTTTGGATCGAGCATACGAAATAGCAAGCAGGCACTAGTGAGGGAAGGGAACTCGCCAATTTTAGACCGTTCTGGAAAGGATTATATTGAGCCAACAATGTGTTTCAGGCATGGCCGCACAGCATGTGCGCCTGATACCCTGAGACCTGGGTCAGGTGGTGACCCGCTGGTGGTGGCAGGCGCCGAGGTGTGTGGAGCCTGTTGCGGAGCAGAACTTCTAGTACTGCCACCTCAGCACTTTTCGAGAGCAGCGTCTACCGGGCGGTCATAATGACTTGGAGTTGCCACTGCCACCACCAAAAAAAGCAGTTCCAAATATGACAACAATCAGGACCAGGTAACCGATAGTAGTTCTTGCCTACATACTTGAATCGACTCTTCTTTTCTCGAGCTCCGAATATCCACATCACAGTCTGTGCTACAACATGAAAACACTCACACTCAACTGTTAGGTCCGTTCTTAAGATGTTGGAGCAATCTTCCAGGTCAAGATTTCAAAGAAAGAGACTGTCGCAGCTCTTAGAGAAGCCATTATGAACAAGAAGCCAGCTGCTTTTCGCGACGTGGACGCGGATACTCTTTCTCTTTACAAGCCCAGGAATCCTCTATCCAGACCCTATGAAGAGAATCTCAGCAAATTCATCCTCTCGGCACACGGGGAACTCTTGCAGGGGGATGATGAGTATCAGAGGTGTTCCCGACAGCGCCACACAAGCACCACATCCATATCATAGTGAGTATGTAGCTGAGGTGATCAAAGCTGGGCCTTGCGATTGATTCTGGTCTTTGTTCCTCAGATGCGCTATCGGTAATCGTTTGTTGGTTACGAGGCAGCACTCTCGACGCCAGTTTTTCAAATTCAATCTGACCAGGTACCAGTGAAGGCATCAATCACCTTACACACCACATCAAGGACGCACATCCGAATCTGATAAACGTTGCTGACAACCTATTGTTGCCGAAGTTATTATTGTTCAGCTGCCTGGTTCGTGTGCTGATGATTAATAATATCCATCAGTTAGAGGAGGTACTGATAAATTGAAAAACAGAAACTGTACGGAAGGGAAAGCGCACCGACTCAGGTACCTCGCACCAATTCCAATTGGACATTTGCCCGTCTTGACTACTTCTTAGATGATGCTGCTGCTGCTCATATAATTGAGCGATGGCGGTCCACGCGCGTCCAAACAACACTACCAACCATAGCCGAACTGGCTGGCTTCGTGGACTATCCGCTTTCGGATGACGACAAAATACCGATCTCAGCCAATCACCTAGAAGGGCTTGTCTCCTCATTGGAGCTACAAGATGTCTGTACCCGCAATAATGTTCAATTTCCCTTCCGAGCTGATCGTGGTGGTTCCGCACTCGATAAAATTTTCTGGGTTGTTGCACAAAGCCCCCCGTCTGGTGGAACTGAGCAAGCCTTTATCCACTTCTGGGACGAGAACATTCGCCAAGTCGTAGAACTTATTCTTCCAAATGGACGGAGCATCCATAATAGCAATGAGCACACGGCCACGAGGCTCTGCCATCCGGATTATGCTTTCCTCATCAGCAACCTTTGCCCATTCCGAGGAGAAGAAAAGTCTCCTGAGAGCACCGCTGATCCAAGGCAGGAGCTCGCAGATAAATTTGCATGGGCTTATCATCCTGCGCCTTATGTTCTCGGTGAGGTGGTAGAGGTCGCTTCGATTTGTATTTCTCATTACTACTTTGACAGGTTACTACGCCATAGGACCACGTCTCACTCTGGTGGCAATTGGCCCTCCACCCCAAGATCAATGTCTTCCAGTCGTGCGCGATATTGCGTCAGCAAACCTAAGCCTTAGAAAAGACCGAATCAAGAATATCTGCCGCTTGATTAATCTTACGGGACTCTTTCAACATCTGGCCGATCTAGTTCGGCCAGCCGATGCCGAGTTTCAGAAATTAGAAAGGTTCCTTCGCTGTTTGCTCTGGTACTTTTACGATCTGACTTTTAAATTTATTTTAGAGACAACAACTGTACTGTTGAGATTGCAGGTCATTCCATTATTAAAGCCTACACTGGTGTAGACAAACTCGAATGAGTGGAGCGCCTCACAAGTATATACACACTCCTCAACAAGAGGCGCGTTCCACATGTTGATTCACTCACGTATTACTGGGACACCTCGGTTGTCCTTTCCCTGCGAGGGCTCGCTCAAACACCAACATCCGAGGAAGAACTGTTGAGTGCCATAGTATGCGTATTAGAATCGCATGAGGTGAGTGTATAGTGACTTTCAGAAATGAATTACTGACCTGGAAAAGATTCTTCACGAAGCACCAGTGATTCTTCACCAAGATATTCGTTGGCCGAATGTCATGCAGCACCTTGAGACTCAAGTGGTTTATCATCAATTGGGAAGATGCAGTCATGGCCCCTGCAATAGCCAAATCCCACTTCAAGCAGAGCACTCACTCGTCCCATGTTTTTGTTGATGGACATGGTACAGAAGTAGATACATGTATATGGGGTGTTGGAGAGCTGATTACCTGCTGTGAAGCATTGGATATTTCATCAGAGTTGAAAGACATGGGCAGGTGGATGCAAGGCTCGAGAGCACCCTCAGCACGAGAGGCATTGATCAAGATCAAGGAATATATGTCGAGTTTGGTAAGTCTAGAACTCCATGGTACCTTTAGTTTATATATATTTCACCGGATACAGCAGAGTATGCATGCGACATTGCTGTAGCGGATTCGGGGTCCTCTTACTTGTCGTCAGACCGTCCTGCTTATAGCGTTCCGCCTCCTTTGGAACGCGAGCGGTAATCTATCGTTCTTCTACTTTTTGCACCACGTTTGATACTCGATCTATTCATCCGAGAATACAGAAAAATGGTGCATGATGGAACCTAATGCGAAATCAGCTAATACTATACTAATGGAAACACAGAGTATGAACAAGGCACCTCTCCAATGTGACGTCTTTGAACTCGGGTCGGTTTTTGGGGTCCACTTGACCCCGTCACGAACAAACTGTCCATTTTAAGGTCACAAAGGACAATTTCACTGTTTGCCTGCAGAGACGGAGAGACCTCGCATTGGCATCACCCAACTTTCCGACGGGTCTGTGAGCCTTTGGTTGACCCAGACGGAGGGCTTAGAGGACGAGATAACTTATATTGATGCCTGCGCTGTTGAAAAGAAGATGAAACATATATGTACCGGGTATTTGTTGGGATGCCATTTGCAAATATGATGGAGCTCTGACGAAGTAAGGAGCTGGGGAATGATAATAGGGACAGGATGTTCCAGACGAGGAATATCGACTTCGTTTGGTGCAAGCGGCGGCTCCTCGCAGAAATGCTCAACTAACCTAGAAGCGAAGCCGAGCATGAAATGAAAGGAGTGTGAGCAACTTACGATCTATGTGAGTTGAGTGTCAACTTGGATTGCGGCTTCGCGTTCAGCAAGGAGATAACTGCCATCAACTTTAAGGGGGCGATTCTAGAATGGTGGGGCAAGTATGTAACACGTATATACATGAACTATCTGTTACTTTCATCTTATCCATTTTAATTGTAGTGACTATGGTACTAAGGAAAATCGGCCACCGTGATGCTGTGAGGTTGACAGCAAAATCTGTGTCACCTCCGCCTGACAGGACTGCCTTGCATTGAATCATCTGAATCCTCCGTAGTATCGTGTACCTCTGCCTCCCCGCAATGTTCGTGTAACAATGGCTCGACCTCTGCACTTCTAGAAATATCCTGCCCGTGATCATCTTCGTACACTGTACAGGCATCAGTGACATATGATCCACGTTAGAAGTAAAAGTAGCACTTACAGAATGTCAGTTCCTCGAGCGTCCGCCCCGATGTCTCTGGAAACATCAAGTACACAAACACGACCTCGAAGGCGACCCACACGCAATAGCTAATGTAGGCCATTTCAGCACCCATCCGTGTTCAAAAATGGGATGTCCGGCAACTCACATGATGTAATATTTCCATCCTATCGTGATTGGACTCGGAGTCACGAACCGAATACGTAGATAGGGTAGAGAACGTACCTGCAACATCGATCCCAATAGGATCTACGAATTGGGAGACAAACCCCGCGCCACGACTCCACCACTGGAAGATGGTGATACCCCTAGCTCGGACATGGAAAGGGAATAGCTCGACCAAGAAAGCTGTCCATTTCGTTAGGAAGAGGTTAATGATGTATTAGATCTTCCGTGCTTACTGTATGTTAGGGCGTTGAATGCCACATTATATGCCGGACTATACAAAAAGATGAGGCTACAGAACATGAGAAGGTAAACGCTTCGCTCTTCAGTGCCTAGTGACTAGCGGTACTCACACGAGCACGACTTGCGAAGAAACCAGGCTGTGAGTCAGTGCATATTCAGCACTAGATATGGTCCAAGCAATCATGACAACTAGGATAGAGATTGTGCACGTCTGAAGAGAGCTTAGCGCAACAGTATTAGAAGTCTGAGAGTATTTCTACATACCAAATACATTCTCCGTCGTGGGAATCGGGGGACAGTCAACGCGATGACTGTGCCATTAACGAGCTCCCAGCTACACTTGGCGAAGTTGATGATGTTCTTCATCCGGTTATCATGGATCCCGATGTTGTCCAAGATTGGGGAAAGGAAATATCTGTAAACGTGGTAAGCAGATGATCAAATAGAAAGTAAACGTCGCTGATATAGGAACTCACGAAATCAGTCCACTTCCGCTCCATTTGGTGAACACACCGAGGAAGGTTGTGATGATGACCCGCTTTCGCATTCCTGCCGTTGACACTACTTCTCCCCAGCTCATCTGCGCACCCTTCAATTCTTCTTCAAGTGTCTGCTCGATCTGGGAATACTCCGCCTTGACAAATTCCGAATTTTCGTCACCCTCTGCGTGGTATTTCACCAGAATCGCGTACGCTTCTTCTCCTCTGCGCTTTGAGATCAACCAACGAGGAGATTCAGGGAGGAACCAAATGAAGGATACTTGAAGTAGACTAGGTACTATTTGGAGGAATGATGGGATTCTCCACCCCCAATTATTGGGTATAGCAAATGTCCCGAGCGTCACTCCTGCTGCGCTTATGGAGCCTAAGAGCAATTCAACTGCGTTCCTTCCCAAAGTGGACATGATGTCGACTTACCGACCATGTAAGTAGCATTGAAAAGTGAGCCCATGATTGCACGTTCCTTGGGATGTGATAACTCTTCACGTAGTTTCTTGATCGACGGCTAGTAAATCAAAGGAATTGCGACACACCTCCGACCAAAGAGGAGGCGGCTACAATGGCGAAGACAATGCCCAATCCCAAGATAAATCGAGCGATGATAAACATCATAACTAGGGATTCAAGATGAAAAAAATGACCTGGCGTCCAGAAGGTTATCAATCACTCACAGTTCAATGCAGCTCCTTGTAGGACACCCCCAGTTATCATGATTATACTCCCGATGAATATCGAATATCGCCTCCCGAACTTATCGACAATGGAGGGAACAAACGGAACGGCAACAATGGCACCCAGCGAATACATGGCAGACATGAGACCCAGCGAAGCAGAACGAGGATGATGATAATCTGCCACTCAAGTCAATCGCTTACAGCATCAGCTGGGGGACTACCTCACATTCAATCCATGACGGCACAGCTTGCAGGCCATTTAACAAGGATGAATCAAAACTTCTGCGTGTCAATTATATATCGTTAAGGAAATGCCTAGAAACACTTGCCCGCTGGTTATCTCCACTCCCAAACAAGTGGGAAACATCAAGAGATACAGGAATCGGAGGTTGGGTTTCTTATACCAAGGAACTTTGTCTTGCTGAGCAAGCCGAGACACAACCGCGTCGTTGCTCTCCAATTGAGAACGACGCTGGCTTCCATGGTCACCGTTCCGCGTGGCCATGACTTGAACAATACAGAAGCTGTAAAGCCCTAAAGAGTCAAACTTGGTATATGTACTACCCAGTTCGTTGCAAGAATTCACAAAATCCGCTTGAAGGTTTTCTGAGATATTGCAGCGAAAGTCTTATGACGACAGGTACTTGCTCCAGTGCACTGGCAGTGCAAAGTTAGTAGCAAGTTGGTGAGAAATTCCCAGCCTGCTCTTCGCCGCGGACACCTAAAAGTGGGCCCCGGGCCGTCGGCGCACATGCACCGTGACTTGCTAAAAATCTTATCACAACTATGTACACAGATATGCATGCACTGCTCGATGATGGTTTTCTTGCGATGGAGCAGTGAGATTACTTATATGATTGTGCGTTGGCGTTCCCGATGGAGTCCACGAGTCGGACCAGCCTGAGTGTATGAAGAGTGATCATGGGATGCTCAGGCACGCTGAGGTACTAGTACAGCCTATAAAACTGGTGCGTATGGTGCCACGGAGAGCCATAGAATAACTGCGGCCACGGCGAGCAGGGATGACTCTATGGTTTGTCTAAGGTTAGCATCATCCGGGCCATTATGGGAACGCGTCATACTAGTAGTTCCGATCTCTGCGACGCAAAAACCAAATATAAGCGCGATAACATCCCGACAAACTCACGAATGGCGCATTACATCGTGAGCATACCGACCTTTATGCCTGGATTCGACCCAATCGTAGGACAGCGCTATAGTTGCTTAACTCTTGAAATAGTCTCGTGCGAAACTGTCTCAGCGGTGTAATGCGTAACCGTACGGGGGTACTAGTATATAAAACAGCGCTGATGGGTATCAATGATCATTTGTGGCTTTCCTTCATCGACTCGACAGCATGACACTCACCACCGAAATTCTCATCTTTGACACAAGTGATGGTTTTCGTAAGAACCCAGGGCTTCTCATCCCTGCATTCGACATCGTCTTGAAAGCAGATGGAGTGCACCCGTGAGTCATCCCCAGATCAGAAGGGTTTTTATAAGTGAGGGTACCCTGCTGAAATACATCATGCTAGCCCAGCTTATTATGGGAAACAGATCGAGGACCCAACCACCGGTTATATCTTCCTCGGTACGTCACATCCTCAGCCTCCCTTGAGAAGTTTCACGTTTATCGTCTGTACATCATGATGTAGATTGGGACAACTATGAAGCACACAAGGCGACCATGGATGCGTCCTCTTACCCAGAACTCATCAAGGCACTCACACCATCCCTCGGTGGGAAACGCCCACCAGAGATGTACCATGTCCAGTTCTCGGCTCCGACGATCGCGTTCAACAAGCCTGTCACGGAGGTGCTCGTCTTGACACTAAAGACACCTGAGAATCGTGCGGCCGTGGTCGAAATATTGTCCAAGATTTCAGAATCTACTGGAAAGTCACTTGTCTTTGGAAAAACGCGCGAGGACGAGAACAAGTATATTCTCGTCGGAGGATGGGAGACAGTAGAGGTAGGTCAATGAAATGCGACGGGAGTAATCCCATTAGACGATAAGAGAGTTGACACAGGATCGTCACAGGCGCACTGGGAAACTGTTGCGAAGCCAGAGGCGGCTGCGGCGCTTGAGAAGCTGTACTCTCTCGCCAATAAGGATCACCTGTTCCACACAAACTTATTGCAGTACCGGTTGTAGATTCTTCCGGGGACCTCGTGATAAATCGCTGTGAATAGTGCAGCCAGGGTGCATTTCCCTACTGGATGGAATAGCAAGGTGGACCTGTGCAGTAAAATGACGTGTATGAGTAATGGTACAATGTGAACACGCGCGATATCCTCACTCGTGTGACAATAAATATTTGTAGCTCTCAAGGAGAGTAGGCTGACACTTACGGGGTGCGCACCGCAGGCATGACATTCGACATCATCAGGGTCAACCAGGAGCAACTTATTAGATTAATAGACAGCATGGTCCCTCCTCTACGCTTGAACAAAGTCGCACGTTCACCTGAATCCGGTGTGATCTCTCGTTGAAGATGACCGTGTACTGATTCCAACTTTGCCACTGCCAGTGGCAGTGGGCCAGCACTGCTCGTCTGAGACTCAGTCGTAGTCAGATGTGTCGCTTCAAGCCAAGGCAACAGCTTCAGAAAATATTGTGCGATTCTCACCACAAACTAATGCGGCCGTCGGTCAGTGCAAGCAATCTTTGGCATGATGATGGTCGAATGGAAAAGACTCGGCGCCAGAGAGTCCTGGGTCACGGTACGTGACTCAGACTTACTCGGGCCGGAAAACCTTCGCATCCACACCTCCGAGTCACACCAGTCATTTCTTCTGTATTTAACTTGTACACGACAGGCCGTAAATACATAGATGTAATACTTGTGATGAAATTTGCATGGGCCATACACATTTAAAAACCGAGGTACGAAAATATATTGAAAAAGACGTTCCACACCAATCATCTCTAATGCGATGGGACATCTCTCACTGCATCAGTGATCCTCTGGGTTTCCTCAAAGATTCTGCGATCCCGAGGAAGGTTTGTGAAAGTTGGATCTGTAGTATGTGGATTAAACCCAAGGTTGAATTAAACAGAACGAAACGACTCACACTATCGAGCGCTTCATGGAAGGACGATGGTGCGCCCATCAATGCAGGCGTCTTGCTCTGCACATCGAGGGCGACTGTGACCATGCGCTCCATGCGAGTAGAGGTCGTTTTTGGACCGAACAAGATGGCATGCAACGAAAGTCCTTTCCTGTATGAAGCCATTGAAACGTGAGCGTGATGTTGGACAGCTGGTTGAACACCACACACCCATTTTGTGCGGCTTTGCGGAAGATTTTTTGCACGACGGTATCAGCCACAGAGGCAATGCCATCAGAAAGGAAGATGATCACGGGTGGACGTGAGTCGTCCCACCACTTCGATATAGCCGCGTCGGCAGCCTTGAGAGCCTTGTCAAAACTGTTGCCGCCCTTAGGCGCATTGGGGAGGAGTAGACCGAGGAGCTCATCGGGTGATCTCGTCGTGTCGTTTTCGCACACGGATTGCGTGTCCTGAGCGTGCAAAATGATGGTATTCGCATCACGCTGTAGACCAGAGCCAGCTTGACGAGCGGTCCAGAAGCTGTGCAAAGCAGCATAGACGGCCCCGAGTCGATTATTCATACCACGTGCACGAATTTTCCCGCAAACCAAGGAGCCTGGCAGCGGTTGTCTATCATCGCGGTTCATTGACATCGATCTGTGCAGGTTTGTCTGCCAAAGCAATCAGATGGATCCAGGCTACTCACCTATCAATCAAGAAGATACTAATGACCAGTGGTCAGCTCTATGAAGCAGCTAGGTTACGGGTACATACATATGGAAAGGTTGGTATCGAGTCGACGGGTTCCTACACATGAACTGGTGTCCATCCCTTGAAATATACCCCTGCTTTGGCTGAGCACTGTCCGCACTCAACGGTGCATGGAAAAGCGGGAGGATGCAATATGAAAGCACGGCAGGCTTCCCTCCAGAAGCAGCATGCTCAGATCCTATGGTATGGTCATCAAAAGGTAACCACGACGAGAAGCCTGAGGTTGTACTTACCAGCACACATCGAGTCACTGGAAAATTTAAGGTAAAATAAGCAAGACGCGAATGATCGAAGTAGACTCACCACTTCGCAAAATTCGCTCGTTCTTCGCTCGAAT
>JBBPLC010000848.1:0-10087 GCA_038089535.1 Hemileccinum rubropunctum
CGAATTTGCATTTCTCGAGTTTGAGATGGAGGTCAAGTTCCATCATACGTTGTAGGACACGTTTAGTACGTTCCTCGTGAGTGGCGGGGTCGGGGGAGAAGATGAGGAGATCATCCATGTAGATAATGAGCCACCCTTCGGCGATCATATCGCGGAAGGAGTCATTCATGAATTGTTGGAACGTGGCGGGGGAGTTGGTAAGGCCGAAGAACATGACAGTGGGTTCGAAGAGCCCCTTATGGGTGATGAAGGCGGCTTTCCATTGGTGTCCATCCTTGATGCGGACGTTGTTGTATCCCCAACGTACGTCGAACTTGGTGAAGACTTTGGTGTCTTGGAGTTTATCGACGAGGTCGGAGATGAGGGGAAGGGGATAGGTGTCATGGACAGTGTGTTCATTGAGGTAGCAGTAGTCTTGGCAGGGGCGGAGTCTGCCATCCTTCTTTTTGACGAAGAAGAAGGGTGCAGCTTGGGGGGAGTTCGAGGGACAGATCTTTCCGGTTCTGAGGTTCTCTTCTAAGAAGTCCTCGGTGGCTTTTCGTTCGTCGGGAGATAAGGGGTATATCTTTCCAACTTTAGGGACAAAGGATTCTTTGACGTTGATCTCGTGATCATAGGGGCAAGAGGGGGGAATGTGATCCGCGGTTTCCTTGGTGAAGACGGGGGCGAATTGAGCAAATTCAGGAGGAAGGGTGGTTTTTGGTTTATTCTTTTCAGCTTCCATGGCGAGTTCAGTGGCGGTAGTAAGTTTGGCGACAACAGGAGATCCCTTGGGGATAGAGCGGGATTCTCCATGGATGGTTCGGAAAAGGGAGCAATTATCAAGAGCATGGGAGAGGAACTGTTCCTCGTTTTCTTGTTGAAGGAAGCCATAAAGGTGGCAATCATGGACGGAGGATACGTGGACATGTCGGGATGTGGGAAAGTGGGAGTTGTGGCATTCGGAGTCTTTGGCACAGGAGGCGTAGAAGTCGTTTGACTCATCAAGGGATTCGGGGATAGAGAGGGTTCGGCTTTTCCAGTCGATCGTGGGATTGGTGGTTCTTAACCAGGGGAGTCCGAGGATGATGTTAGTTCTTCCACAGGCCATGACGTAGAAAGTGACCTTCTGGAAGATTCCTTTGATGTTGGAATATAGGGTGCAAGTATGGGTGATGTTCCCATTCTTGTTGTACAAGTGGTCAGCATTGCGGGCGCGGATGGGGGAGGCGAGTTTCTCGGTGGGGAGATGATGTTTTGACACAAAGTCTCGATCGATACAGGAGATTTCAGCTCCACTATCGATAAGGGCATTGGTGTCGACGGCTTTCTGGGTGTGCAAAGGAACAACTAACTGAATTGGGATTTGCATGGATTTAGTAGTAGCTGATACAAATACAGGGGCACACAAGAAGGAGGGAGGGGGGACTCGCGTCGACTGAGATCCCCTTTCTAAAAATCCATTTGGAAGGAAACCTTCCTGACGGCAACTTCATCTTCGTCATCGTCGATTTCACGTAAGGCGGGGAGGTCGGATTCTTCTTCGACCCGATGGATCTTCTTCTCCATGCGGCGGTTAGGCATGGAGGGAAAAGAAGGACAAGAGGTGCTATTATGGCTAGCACGGCGGCAACGGAAGCAGAGTCCCTTCTCGATACAGCGTTTGCATTCGTCAGGGGTGAGTTTGGCGGTGCGGACAACGTCCACATCCATGGCGTCAGGGTCTTTGGCGGGAGTGCAGGTGGGAGTGGTGAAAGAGTGGAAATGGGAAGAGGACGTCTTGCCTCTTCAAGCGATTTCGTTGGCGCGGTCCTACTGCATCTGGAAGTGGGTTGCCTTTTTGTACCAGGCTGCAATTTTGGTTGGGGGAGTTGCCATGGAGAGGATGTGGCGCATAAGGGAGGGAGGGATTCCGGTGGAGAAGTAGTTGATAAGGACATTTTCATCAGTGATGCCAGCGAGAGTGATGCGGTTTTGGAATGAGGAGATGTAAGAGTCAAGGGATGGTTCATGACGCTTGGTCTTAGTGTTAAGAACCATTCGTTTCGTGGCGAGCCAGGCGACGGCGTCGTTAACGGTGTCATGGTGTTCAAAGGTTTTCATGAATTCTTTGATGAAATCGTCGAAGGTGCCGAGGGAGACGGTTGTTCCGGAAATGGTGTTTTGCTGGAAAGTATTTGCCCAAGTGAGGGCGGAACCTTTAGTCATGTAGGAGAGGGCAAAGATAACTCTCTTTGCATCGGTGTCATAGACTTTGTCATTGATATGGAGATAAAATTGGACTGTGTTGAGCCATTGGATGGCGGTTTTGTATGAACCGTCAAAGGCTTCAGGGGCGCAGACACGAAGCTCGGTGAGCTTAGTGGAGGACATGGCAGGGGATGGTGGTCTAACGAACGGGGGAGGGGTGGCGGGTGGAGGGAGAGAGATGGAAGGGACGCGGGGAATAGGGAAAACGGGGGTGGTGGCGATGGGAGTGGGAGATGGTGGGGTAGGTTGGCGAGGAATTGTTAGACTGGCAGAGAACTGTTGTGAGAGGTCAAGGGTTTCGCTTTGTTGAGCGACAGAGGGTACGAGGGTGTCAGGGTCAAGGTAATCTTCTTCTTCGGAGTCGGGTTGCTCGGAAGAGGAAGAGTCGTCGAGTGGTTTTGATCGGGGAGCCGACCAACGAGGATCTGGGCACGGTGGTTGCGAAATGGTGGGGGACTATGACGGCGATAGCCTCTTTGATGAGAAGCTAGACCTTTTGTTACGGTCGGTCTGGGTAGGAACGAACGTAGACCTGGGAGACGAGGGATGTCGACTAAGGGGCTTGCTTATCGACGGGACGAGTTGCGAGAAAGGCGACCGGAGACAAGGACGAGTCGTGTGGTTAACAACCGGAGACTTCCACAGGGGCTTCCTGAGGTGGACGAAGGATAATCGACCAAGGGATACCCTTGTCGATGGGACAACCGCAAGGAAGAGCGGCGGGGACGAGTCGCAAAGAAGAGCGACCGGAGACAAAGGTAGAGCGACGAGCGTCCACTCAAAAGTAGGACGGGTGACTTAGAGAGCAATTGACGAGTGAAAGAAGCAAAGATGCTATTCCAGGTAGGTCTAGCTTAGAGAATACAAGGTATCGACGGCAGGGTTTATATACCTAGAGGGAACTGTGCACGGACCAAGCTATGTAGTGGCGGAAGGTCAGAGGGAGCTCAATAAGGTAAGTGGTGTGAGGAAGATAACGGAAGTTATCGGAGCAAAGGAAGTGAGGCTGTCCATCGGAAGGAAGTGGAATAAAAGATAAGAGTTCGTAATCAAGATGACCATCGTGAGAAGAGCAGAAGAACGTGGTGGTCGTCGTGTGAAAGAGAGGCATTTGGCAAGAAGTGTAAGACGAATGTTAATGCAAAAAGCAAAGAAAAGGTGAATCGTAACACATATCAGGTACCATCATTATGACATTTACATGTATTAGTAATGCATGTGGCAGAATTATATTTTATTATGCCAGATTATAATCCCATTTTAAGCACGATGATCATGATTAGTCACACCATTCGCATCACGTGACAACATAGTCACATTAAAATGGTACCTTTACTTTGTCTGACACTTGGCAGATATAGAGTTGCTTGTTGCCCTGAAAGACCTTGTTAACCAATTGAGCTCTGACAATCTTACTCTTGACCAAGTAAATGGCATTGTCTCGCCTCTGCACAGTATCAATGTCCGTTCAAATTATCTCTTCAATGCTACTATTCCTAGGGTGGAGAGTGCTGATGTTATCCTCCTTGTTGGCACCAACCCTCGCCATGAGGCTGCTGTCTTAAACTCACAGATTAGAAAGAGCTGGCTGCATACTGGTCTTGAGGTCAGTCTCATTGGTGAACCTGCGGATACCACGTATGGCTATGACTACCTCAGCACAGACACCAAAGCAGTGCATGAGAGATTCAGAGCAGCAAAGATGTTAATTGAGCACCATGTAGTAGCTCTCAACGCTACTTATTACTTACTAGTTGTAGTGTAGCTTACCTCATTAGGAAATAGTCACATGATCTATGTAGTATATAAGTTGGAACTCAGTCATCTGAGTTTGAATAACATCTTGTATTCTTACCACAACCATCTCCTTAAGCTAACTTCTTAAAACCTTGGTAAGTGTCAGGTATTCCTCTACCTTACCACCTGTATGCTTTCAACAGGTTATGAGCCCTGTCAGTGCACTGTAGTGTGCGTTGAAAGACTGCACCTACATGTTGCCTGACCTCATTGCTCACCATTGTTATGCATTCGTTGTGCTAGAGAACGTTGAAAGACTGTTCCTATGCACTGGATAGCACCATGGTAATGAACCTATGCTGGAATGGCATGCTGACGCTGTTATAGTTCAGGACCTATATGCGACGTTTTTCACTTTCTCTCTACTTTTGAACTTAACATTTTCTTCCTCTTTTCGAAGTCACATGACCAGTGCACGTGACTGTGAGACTTCTCACGTGACCTGAGGTCTAGCCCATGATGTCACCATGACATCACACCTCATGTCTTTCATTTCCGTCTCTTTTCCCATGAGGACACTTCTATCTTCCCACACAGACTTCTCACCGTCCTCATGGTATCCTCATTCCTTTTCCTTCTCACACCGGCCCTCAATCGATTAGGACTCAGACAACCTACCCTAAAGTCCCCTTACCTACATATATAAACCCTTCCCCCTTGTCATCTATTCCCCAGTCCTATTCACTTGAATACTCTCCACTTGGGGCCTGTTCATTTGTCTACCACTCCCACCTTTACTCTTACCTTTCTGCTATTGAGACTGTGAACAGCTCATTAGTCAAATCCTATCTCTGCTCTTGCCGTCTCCCGCACAACATTACTGTGCGCTCGTTGTTCTTCGTGCCAAGTTCATGTTATACTTGGGCACTGTAAATTTTCTTGTCACCGACTATCACATCTTAGTCCACGTTTGGTTGGACACCCGTCACCGTCTCGTCCACACCGTTGCTGAGGTAGCCCAATGCCTAGATTAGGTGTTGTACTACTTGTTTTAGTTTCGTCCCGTTTCAGAAGCTGTTGCATTCCAGATAACTTCTACAATGTCTCTTTCTATGAAGGACATCTCCATCCCCATTTTCAATGGGATGAACTGGCAGGCATGGTGGTCCGCAATGGCCTTCTACCTCCAGTCCACTGGGTCCACTTGGGCCCTTGAGCTCTTGCGTCCAGTGGCGTTAACTGCCACCAGTGATGCCAATGACAAAAACACCTGGATCCAATGGTCCAAGGCCAACGACCAGATCTTGGGGTCGATTAAGATGAGGCTCTCTGAGCCCATCAGAGCCAAGCACACCAATCTCCTGGATGCTACCAACCTTATGAAGGCACTCCATGATGAATATGTCAAGCCCGGCCTAGCCAGTGCTTATGGTATCTTCAAGGAGTTACTTGAGCTCTTGATCCCTAGCTTGTTGCATCCTGCCCCCACCTTAGACAAGGCAGCCAACCTCTTCACGAGGTTAAAGGCCACCAATTATGAGGTCCCTGCTGGCATCCAGGTGATGCTGCTCTTGAGCAAGCTCCCTCCCACCATGGATGTCATTTTGCAAATGATGATCCAAGCCAAGGACTTAGCTGATGTGCCAAAAAACCCCACTATGGATGAGATTCACAAGGCCGCAGTTCTCTCATGGGATCAGCGCCTTCTCAGAGGGCATAAAGAGAAGCAACTGGCTCAGGCCAACAAAATATCAGCTGTGAAGTGGAAAGGTGATGACCCTCGCTTCCAGCAGCAGCAACAACCCAAGCAGCAACTGCTGCAAGGGAATGCTAGTGCAGAAGGGTCAGGGAAGAAAACCTGTTGAGGCAAGAAGAAGAGCAAGTCACAGGCCGACCATGCTCACATTGCCTTCCTTGCTTTCATCATGTATATGACCAGTCCTGAGCCCACTCCCGATCCCTGTGCCCTCGCGCACATTTCTCCACAACTCTACCAGGGAGCTGGCGGTCCCCCTGCTAACACCTGCATCAAAGAGGCCTTTAGCCTCGCTCACCATCTTGAGATCCAACCATCCACTGAGACGATTCAGAAGCTTAAACTGACATATTTTCCTCTGATGCATTACCTGCTCGAGTAGTAAATAACATGTCATCTGTCGTGGTAGATAGCACAGCAGATGCTCATAGTTATCCTTGTATAGCTACTTTTAACACAAATAGAGTTTGCTCTTCGTGCTCTGCTCCTACCAGTTCGAAAAATAAGTGTTTGTGTGATCCTTTTGGGAAGTTCTGGATCCTTGACTCCAGTGCTTCAATGTACTTTATACCTGATCAAACTGACTTTGTTGAGTATGAGGCATTTAAGCATCATAAATGGATACCTGTCATGACTGCCTCTGGAATGATCTATGTTGAAGGACAAGGCAGAGTACTTGTGCAATGGGAGGACTCCAAAAGAAACTCCTAAATCATGGATTTACACAACGTTGGTTTAATACCCAACTCAGGTGTTTGCCTAGTCTCCCTTGGTCAATTACTTGCTCGTGGAGCAAAAGTTCATGGTGATAATTGCCAGATTACAGTGACTTATGATGATGGCACTATTCTTGCCCCATTTACTCCTGGTTGAGTCGGTCGTGGCTTATACACGATTGAGGCATTACCACTGAAAGGACAATGTACCCACATGACGAGAACTATCACATATGACATCCTTCACAAACATCTAGGATATCCCTCGAAGGAAGTCATTAAACATGCCAAAAAGCACACTAAAAGTCTGCCAGATGTTGAGATTCCAAAGGAAGACTCTATCTGTGACAGTTGTGCTAAAGGTAAACTTCCCAACAGGAGTTTTCCTCCTACTGAGCGACATGCTGCTCGCATGTTTGAATTGATTCACTCTGACATAACGTCTTTCCCCATTGAATCATACCATTGGTACAAATACATCATTACCTTCTTTGATGATTATACCTCTATGGCGTGGATTACTGCTTTGCGCACCAAAGATGCTGCATTGACAGCCACTAGACACTTCTTAAAAATGGTGTCCACACGATTTGGAGTGAAAATCCAAGAATGGATGTCTGATGCAGGGAGAGAGTACAAGTCCAGAGCTTTCGATGACATGCTCAAGGGGGAGGGGATATGCATTTTCTAAAGCGCCCCTTATACTCCTCAACAAAACGGTCGAGCAGAACGATTTATGCATACTGTGATAGACAAATCTGAAGCTATGTGGCATGATGCCTGCATTCCAGATAGTTGGTGGGAATTCAGCATTATACACACAACCCATGTCTACAACAGAACACCACTGCATCGCCATAACTGGCACACTCCTTACGAGTTGCTATATAAGCAGCAGCCGGACGTAGCCCATCTTTGAGTCTTTGGAAGTGCTGCTTACGTGCATATCCCAGAAGATGTGTGGGCAAATAAAATGGCCCCTAAGTCCGAACTCATGGTGTATCTGGGTGTGATGCCAGGGAATGACTCCAATTTCCTGTTCATGCATTCCCCCAACAATGTTCTTTTCACCTCTGGTCACACTATCTTTGATGAATCATAATTCCCCTGTTGTGTGTCACACCGCACATGGACTGCTGCACCTCCTGTGCCCACTGTTGCCGGTGAGTGTGAGCCTCTACAAGAGTTGCCACTGCCCCGTGCAGACGACGACTATCAATCCAGTCAACCCGCTCCACAAGTTCCTACTCCTCCTCCTGTCCCTCCTTGCATACCTTCACCTTGCCCGGCACCGCCCCCTCCTAGTGCACCTAAGAAAGGATCAAGGAGAGCACCGCCAGTGATCCCTTCTGCCCCACTGCATCCCCAACAACAGCAATGTGTGCCTATCCAGCCTGACAATGTCTATGGGGAAGATACGCATCCTGTAGAGCAAGTGAAGGAGATCAAGCACAAATCACGCTAGCAAGACAAAGTTAGGGAACCTGGCCCATCTCAACAGAGACAGCCAGAGCCTAAGTCACCTCAAATGCCAGACAACCTTCCCAAACACAATGCACTGCCCGCTCCTGCTGCAGCTCCTGAATCTGACAATGAAGCTGATGTTGAACGATTATGTTGTGAAGGGGGAGCTGGATTGGCTGCATTTTTAATGTCTAAGGCAATCCCACATGCACTAGTTTCTGCAGAAACTAAACATCTACGTGAATGGACTTACAGGGACATTCAGATGCTGCCAGCTGCAGCACAAGAGGAATGGAAAGCTGCTTGTCAACATGAGCTAGATATACTCCATGAACGAAAAGTCTTTGAACTGGTTGACCCCCCAAAGGGGCGTAAGGTTATTGCAAACCAATGGGTCTTCGATCAGAAACCAGATGGTTGTAAACATGCATGCTTGGTTGCAAAGGGTTTCTCTCAGACAGAGGGAATTGATTTCGACCAAATCTTCTCCCCGGTTGTAAGGTTTGAGACTGTGCAGCTCATGCTTGCACTTGCTGCCTTAGAAAACTGGCATATAGAAGCACTCGATGTGAGAAGTGCTTACCTCTATGGAAAGCTACATGAGAAAATCTACATGAAACAACCTAAAGGTTTTGTAGTCCCAGGGCAAGAGCATAAAGTGCTCTGTCTACAATGTGCCTTGTATGGCCTTAAACAAGCTGGACTAGCCTGGTGGGAGATTCTTAATGAGTCCATGAAAGACCTCAGCTTCAAATGTTTGAAGTCTGATGCTAGTATTTTCCTCTACCAGAAGAAAGGCACCCAAGTAGTGATTGCCATTGTCTATATTGATGATGCCCTGTTCTGTGGTCCTGATAAAGCCATAGTTGCAGAGGTAAAAGCTGCATTTATGCGCAAGTGGGAATGCAGAGACCTAGGCCCTGCAAAGGAGTTCCTGCACATGAGAATTCGTCGGACTGGCAGCAAGATCATGATTGATCAGTGTGCTTACCTAGAAAAAGTCCTTGAACAATTCGGAATGCAGAATGCTAGAGTCACTCCCACTCCCCTTCCACAGGGGTATTACCCTCTTGATTACAATGGCCCAGTCGACCCGGAACTGTGATCTCGCTTCCAACAAGTGATCAGATCCTTATTGTACATAACATTAGGGACCAGACCGGACATAGCTTATGCTGTGACCGCCCTATCTTGGCATGCTGCCAAACCATTGTCAGAGCACCTCAACAAGGCAATCTACATATGCTGGTATCTACTTGGTACTCGCCACTATTCCCTTGTCTTTGATGGAGCCTCTCAGGCTGGCATGATTGCATATACCGACTCTGATTGGGCATCCAATCCAAACACCCGTCGCTCTCAGACTGGCTGGTTTATTAAACTAGCTAATTGCATCTTCAGCTGGCAATCGCGCCAACAACAGCACATTGCCTATTCTTCTACAGAAGCTGAATATGTTGCACTTTCTGATTGTAGCAAACAGGTGGTATGGTTGCGTTCCTTAATTGAAGAACTAGGATACAAGTTACACCCAATACCAATTTGTGGTGATAACCAAGGTTCCATATTCATGGGATCAAACCCCATTACCAAAAAGCATAATAAACACGTAGACATCAAATGGCATGGTGTTAGGGAGTTCATCCGTGAAGGTTTAGTGGAGTTATTCTTTGTTGAAGGGGCACATAACCCTGCCAATATGTTCACCAAAAACCTTGGGCATGTTAAACTTGATCAGTTCAGATTGTAACTCGGGCTAGTCTTCTATGACCGACCCATAGCACCTTAAATGAGTGCTCTCTTCGCTTATGCACCTTAGATAGGCAGCTAAGCGAGAGGGAGTGTTGATTGAGCACCATGTAGTAGCTCTCAATGCTACTTATTACTTACTAGTTGTAGTGTAGCTTACCTCATTAGGAAATAGTCACATGATCTATGTAGTATATAAGTTGGAACTCAGTCATCTGAGTTTGAATAACATGTGTTCTTACCACAACCATCTCCTTAAGCTAACTCCTTAAAACTGAAACGGGATGAAACTTAAACAAGTAGTACAACACCTACAGTGGCTCAAATAAGTGTCCCAATGTTGGGCCATTTTAGAAAGACTTCATATTTGCAAGAGAACTAAAATATATCAGCTCTGACCCTTGCAGGATCATAAATGCCCCTAACTTCTACCCTG
>JBBPLC010000849.1:0-10066 GCA_038089535.1 Hemileccinum rubropunctum
TGACGACATGCGCGAGGTAGAGCTGGAGATGGAGGAACGGGTGAGACGGCGCGTGAGGAAAAGGAAGGAGAGGGGGAACGAGGAGCAGGGGTTGGTTCGTGAGAGAGGATGGGGGCGGGGAAGTATTCTCTGGGTTGTTCTATAGGGTGGTCATTTGGGTTGACTTCGTCGGCGATTGGTGGAAGTCCTAGAAAAGGTGCGAAGCGGAGTGGTTTGGGAGCAGGCGAAAGGCAGATGATTCGGTGGGCGGCATAAAGGTTGAGAGCTGCTTGTTGTTGTTGAAAATGAAGATGATCAGCGCATGCTCGAGAACACATAAAATGATGTAGGTGAGGGGGAACGAACAGGTTCGGCCTTGTGGCAGTCCTATTCAAGTGAAATGGGATGGAAACAACTAATGAAGCACAACACCTAATCTAGGCGTTGGGCAACTTCGGCGATTGTGTGGACAGTGCGGTGTCAGGTGTCCAGCCAAACGTGGACGAGAACATGGTATTTGGTGACGAGGAAGTTAACAGTTCCCAGATACAACATAAAATGTGGAACGACGAGGAGTGTGCAATAACGTGCACAAAGTCGGCAAATGCAGAGTAGTTTGGAAAGTAACAGAAGAGTGGTAAACAGATGAACAGGCCCCTAAGTAGGAGAGTTTATATATGTAAGTATGGAAGTTTAGGGTAGGTCATCTGAGTCCTAATCACTTGAGGGCCAGTGTGTGAAGAGAGAACATGAAGAAAAGGTGAGGAAGCCATGAGGACGGCGAGAAGTCTGTGTGGGAACAAGGAAGCATCCTCATGGGAAAAGGAACAGAGATGAAAGACATGAGGTATGATGTCATGATGACATCATGGGCTAGACCTCAGGTCACATGAGAATGCTCACGGTCATGTGTGCTAGTCACGTGACTTCGAAATGAGAGGAAAGCGTTAAGTTCGAAAGTGAGGAAAAAATGAAAAGCGTAGCATATAGGTCCTGAACTATAACAGTTGACCCATTCCGTCTGATCATCCGTCTAAGGATGATACACCGTGGAGAGTTTCTGCTGTATACCGAGAACTTTTCAGAGCTCATTGGTAAACTCCAAGATGAATTGAGGTTCCCTGTCCGAAAGAATAGTGTTAGGAAGTCTGTGGAGACACCATACATGATCTCTAAATAAAGCTGCTAAGTCTGAGAATAAAGTAGTTTTTAAACAGGGAAATAGTACAATTTCTGTAGAAAAGCGATCAATGACTACCCTGATAGAATTGAAGCTGTTTAAAAGGGGTAGTCCTATAACAAAATCAAATGAAATATCTTCCCATGGGTGGGAAGGGATGGAAGTGGCATGAGTTTGCCTGCCAGTGGCTTTGATGAACCCTTCATGAGGGAGCACACCTGGCAGTGATCAATATAAGTAGCAATGTCTTTGGCTGCACCAGGCCACCAATAAAAGTGTTTAATCAAGGAAATGGTGCGGTCACGGCCAGGGTGGTCAGTGATGGGAGAATCATGAAAAAGCGAAATTAGTTCGGTGTGAAAGGAAGGGGGCACGAAAATGATGCTGTTAGAATTTCTGAAGAGTTTTTCTGAAGCATAGTACTCATATTCATTGATAGCATCAACATCCAATCTGGCAGATTCCAAAGATGTTATAGGATTCGCGATACACGACTACTATAACACTGGACGCTTATCTTATCTTATCGGGTAGCATCTCATGTGACAACCCCCACAGCTAGGCTTAGGGTCTAGGACCGCACCTAGACTGGTCATGTGACATGACGTCATCGTTGGGCCTGGAGCCATGACCTCATCGGTCTAGGCTATGACATCATTAGTGATGTCATGCCTCATGGTAACCTCATGGACACCTCATGTTACCTTAGTCATCTTACTATAGACTGGCCCTCACGCATACAGGGAGCCTCCCCTAAACCGTACCCTTACCTATATATATCACAGACCCTCCCTGTATATTCCTTAGTTCTATTCACTTGTATCTTGCCCAGTTCCCCACGTCCGAACTGCCTGAGGTACACAGTGGAAGTCCTCCTTCCATTCATTGCCAGGTTATGCCATCCTGTTACGAAAGGCACTTGTCGTTGAACCCTTCCTTCCTCCTTGTTGGCTTTATCTATTGGCTAGATGCCACTTGTTGTCCATGCCAGCAGGAACCTTCCCGCAAGGCGGATGGAGCAGCTGTTACGATTCACCTTTTTCTTTACTCTTCGCATTAGCGTTCATCTTACACTTCTTGCTAATGCCTTCCTTTCACACGACGACCACTGCTTTCTTCCGCTCTTCCCACGATGGTCATTATGATTACAAACTCTTATCTTTCTTTCCGCTTCCTTCCGACGGACAGCTGCACTTCCTTTGTTCCGATAACTTCCGTTATCTTCCTCACACCACTTACCTTATTGAGCTTCCTCTGACCTTCCGCTGTTACATAGCTTGGTCTGTGCGCAGTTCCCTTTAGGTATATAAACCCTGCCGTCAATACCTAGTATTCTCTAAGCTAGACCTACCTGGACAGCACCTTTGTTTCCTTCACTCGTCAATCACTCTCTAAGTCATCCGTCCTACTTTTGAGTGGACGCTCGTCGTTCTACCTTGGTCTCCGGTCGCTCTTCTTTGCGACTCATCCCCGCTGCTCTTCTTTGCGGTTGTCCCGTTGACAAGGGCGTCCCTTGGTCAACTCTCCTTCGTCCACCTCAGGAAGCCCCTGCGGAAGTCTCCGGTCATTAACCACACGACTTGTCCTTGTCTCCAGTTGCCTTTCTTCGCGACTCGTCCTGTCGATAAGCAAGCCACTTAGTCGACATCCCTTGTCCCCCAGGTCTACGTTCGTTCCTACCCGGACTGACCATAACAGCAGCCTTGTTTGCCGTTCCACTCCGTTACAAAAGATAGTTTGGCCTCAAAGTTCGGGGAAAGGGATGTAGAGGAAATGGCTTTGACTCCAGTGGAGCCAAAACCTTTGTCATTGCTGTCGAATTTAGAAATGTGAAAGGGTGAGTCAGAATGGTTAAACAGAATTATACCAATTTCTCCCCTATAATCAGTGTCAATGACTCTGGCCATGACGTCAATTTTATGCTTGAGGGCGAGGCCTCAATGGGGTGCAATTCTGCCATAGGTGCTGGAGGGGAGTTGAATCTTGACATGGGTGGGTATGAGAGCTTGGTCGCAGGTGGGAATGTCAAGATTAATGGACGCATAGAGGTTGAAACCTGCAGTGTTGGGAGAGCCCTTCGAGGGTAAGCGTGCATCTGTGGAGGCTAATTCAACCGGAATAGATAAAGTGGAGGAATGGAGAATGGTAGAAGGGAAAATGGTGATGTTCTCATTTAGTTTGTCAACAGTGTCACCGTGATCAGGGTGACGAGAAAGAGTGTCGGCATGTCCATTTGTGGTGCCTGGTTTGTAAATAAGAGTATAGTTGAATTCCTGCAAAAGTTCATGCCAGCGGGCTTGATGGCCTGAGAGTGTTTGTGGTTTTTTCCAGTATTCGAGATTTTTATGGTCTGTCCAAATCTCAAAGTTTGTTTTACCAATTAAATAATGGTGCCATTCCTTGAGGGCACGAATGATGGCAAGCAACTCTTTGTCATAGACTGGGTAGTTGCATTCTACAGAAGAAAATGAGTGAGAGAGAAAGATGCAGGGGCACCAAGAACTATCCTCCCCCAGCATGAATAAAACTGCACTAGTGGCAATATCGCTGGCATCAGTTTTGATGCGCATTTCCTTGGAGGTGTCAGGGAACATGAGAAGGGGAGCAGTGGTGAACTGTTTTTTGAGCATGTCAAACACGCTTTGTTGTGCCTCCCCCCAGGTGTATGGCATGTTTTTCTTCATAAGATCGTTGAGGGGGTGAGCAATCTGTCCAAAACAGTTAATGAAACGACGATAATAATTACATAGACCCAGAAAAGATTGAAGCTGCTTGAGCTTTGTGGGCATAGGCCAGTCAAGTATGGTGTTGACCTTGTTGTTCTGCATACCAACACCATCAGCTGACACTGTCATGCCTAAAAAGTCAACTTTTTTGGCATTAAAGACGCATTTTTCGGGTTTTGTGTAAAGGTTGTTTTCACATAGTCTGCGCAATACTTCCTTAATGACCTCTGAGTGTTCCTTGTTGGATTTGTTTTTGGTAAAAATACACATATTGTTGAGATAGATGATGACCGTGGCATACATGTCGTTAAAAATATCATTCATCATCTGTTGGAAAGTTGGAGGGGAGTTAGTCATCCCGAAATACATTATGACAGGTTTATAAGCCCCTAGAGATATTACAAATGCAGCATTCCATTCATCGCCTTCCTTGATGCAGATGTTGTTGTATCCCCACCTAAGGTCAAGGCAGGTGAATTTATCAGCACCCTTGAGACAATCAACAAGAGCTGAAATGAGAGGAAGAGGTTATGAGTTTTTGATAGTACTCTTGTTTAAATACCAATAGTCCATGACAAGGCATTTTTTGCCAGTCTTTTTTAGAATGAAGAAAACAGGAGCCATTTGAGGGGATTTTGATGGGCAGATATAGCCCTTTTCTTGTTCAGAAGTAATGAAGTTCCAGACTTCTTCTAGTTCAGCATTGGAGAGTGGGATTACCCGACCTTTTTTTGGTACAAAATCAGGTTTGAGGTCAATAGCATGGTCCCAAGGTTTTCGGACGGGCATGCACTTAGACTCTTCTTTGCTGAAAATGTTGAGCAACTCGTGGGACTGTTTTGGTACCTTTTCTGTGAGTCCTTCCTTGATGGATTGAACGGCTGAGTTCCTAACCTCTTTAAGTAATCCAGCAGCGTTAATAGTGATGCAGTTACACGTGCAGCGGCAGAATTTGATCTCTTTATCGACCCAGTTGATTAGTGGGTTGTGACGTTGGAACCAGTCATAGCCTAGATAGATATGGTGAGTTCCTAAATTGGTTACCAAGGCGTCAACTCCTTCAGAGTGACCTTGGTACGAGAACACAACTGAGACATAGTCCATAATAGTTCCGTGGGACAAGGAGGTCCCATCAGCATTAGTGATCAAGCATGGGAGAGATAATTTTTTTGTGGGAATGCCTAGAGATGTTACCCATTTTTTGTCCATGAACGTTTGAACTGCTCTGGAATTGAGGAGTGTTTTTTCCGATGTTTTTTGCCATTTTAGGTTGTTCTGAAAGTAGACATCAGTATCAATATCGAACTCCCCTGCAGGAGAGGTATTCCTGAGGGTAAGGTTAGGGTTAGAAGATGGAACAGATAAAAAAGAAAAATGGTTCGTAACCGGAGAATTAAGCACACTATGTTTATCCTCCAGTGCCATGCTCTGAAGAGATACTCCTTCGGAGTTGGTATCATAACTAGTACAAACAGAATTGTTCAGTGAGTCATCGCCAACCAAGAAACTGTCCATTTCCCTGAGTACATCAAAACAGTTAAAAGAAGGAGAAACACAAGAAGAAGAAGAAGAAAATGATGGGTCCATAGCTGAGTAGGTACCTCTCTTTACTTGGCTTTGCCTTTTCCCTTGAGTCCCTCAGCAGCGAGCTGGCGAGCCCAGGACTTGAACATGTCTAGGTAATAGGCCTGGGCCTCTTCAGTCATCCACAGAGGATTTCCAGAACCTTGAGCAGCCTTGGGTACCACAGCAATGAATATGGTGGGGGTGAGGGGAACCTTGCGTAAGGGAGCGGGGCATGGTGGGGCATAGTGAGTACAACCGGTGACCAGGTCAAAGATAGGCCGGCCATGCAGTTTGTTGGGTTCTTTGCACATGCAAGACAAGTGACCGACCTTATTACAATTATAGCAGGTCCTTGATTCCTACTGGGTTGGTTGGACAGCACATGTGTCCATTGTGGCTCCATGGCCCAGTTGTGTTCCCACTTCCATGAAGCAGGTTCGAATTGACATTGTTGCAGTTGTTTGCTCCTTTCCAACTGCATCTTCTTGAACATCTTACCTATTTCCACTGCTTTCTCCTGCCAGGTTGCGAGCAAGTCAGCGAGGGTGGGGCTTCTTGTTGACAACTGAAAATAGATATTTAATCGATCTGCTCTTTGTAGAGGTGGAGTACATTGTTGTTGTGTCTTGACAGGTCTGTATCCTGCCGCAGGAGCTCGAACTGTTGAGTGAAGACCTCATTCAGCATTGAGCCTTGCTGAAGGTTGGTCAGCTGGATATACAATTCTTCTTTGAGGACATCAATGTGGAAGTGGTCCTCAGCTATCTTTTTTAACTCCTTCCAGGACAGCTATTCCAAGATGGAGTTTTTCTTTTGATACTTTTTGAGGGTGATCCTTGCAAAAGTGTACCCAGGTTGCAATCTTGACCCACCAGGGGCGAAACGTGACCCGATTGCCATCCCAGGTGCCAGGATCTGCAATTAGCTTGGTTGGCAGGGATGATGATCATTGTAATGGAGTGGAATGGCAAATGAGGCTGCTCCATCCGCCTTGTGGGAAGGTTCCTGCTGGCATGGATGACGAGTGGCATCTGGCCAATAGATATGGCCAATGAGGAGGGAGAAGGGTTCGATGACGAGTGCCTTTTGTAACGGGATGGCATAACCTGGCAAAGAATGGAAGGGAGGACTTCCACTGTGGCTCTTAGGCAGTTTGGACGTGGGGAACTAGGCAAGAGACAAGTGAATAGAACTAGGGAATATACAGGAGGGGTCTGCGGTATATATAGGTAAGGGTACGGTTTAGGGGAGGCTCCTGTATCTACATGAGGGCTAGTATAGAAGGGGAACATGCAGAGAACATGAGATGTCCATGAGGTTACCATGAGGCATGACATCACTGATGATGTCATAGCCTAGACCGACGAGGTCATAGCTCCAGGCCCTACGATGACGTCATGTCACATGACCAGTCTAGGTGTGGTCCTAGACCCTAAGCCTAGCTGTGGGGGTTGTCACGTGAGATGCTACCCAATAAGATAAGATAAGCATCCAGTGTTATAGTAATCGTATCGCGAATCCTATAACAGTCATGCCATTGCTGCCTCAGCAATTTGTTGTGTCATCTGTTGTTGCAACAATAGTGATGCTTGAAGGAGAGCGGCCATATTGGCCATCATATTGCAGATATCAGCCCACGTAATGTTGGGGTCAACAGGAGGGGCTGCGGGTTGCTCGCCTTGTTGGGACATGGCTTACAAGAATTTGGAGGGGTGGCAGAGAAGGGTTTTTGGGCAGAGATGAGAAAGAGCGGCGAAGCAAGTAGTTTCGAGTCAGATATTGCATGGGTTTTGGTGGTATTTTTTGTGCTGACAACGTGTGTGGGGTAGAGCTAGAACTGGTGCAGGAACAGGAGAGATGGCGCGAGATGAGAAAGAGGGAAAAGGGGACAGAATGTGTTGACAGAACTCGACCAAGGTCCACTCGCAAACAGGGAGGGGCTCTGGGAAGTATTCTCATGCTGGTTTGATGGGATGGTTGTTAGGATCGACCTTGTTGTGAGTGGGTAGGAGTTCACCTAAGTAGTGGGCGAAGTTTGGGGTGAATAGGTGTGCAGGCTCTGGCGAAAGACAGATGACTCGAGTGGCGGCGTAAAGATTTAAAGCAGCTTGCTGCTGTTGGAGAGCAATGTGGTCTGTGCAGGCACAAGAGCACATATAATGATGAAGGTGAGGGGGAACAAACAGGGTCAGCCTCACGGCAGTTCTATTCAAGTGAAATGGGATGAAACTTAAAACTGGAGTATGCCACCTAATCTAGGTGGCGGGCAACTTCTGCGACGGTGTGTACTTGACGGGTCCTAATGTCGAGCCAGACATGGACAAGGATGTGATAATTGAGAATGAGAAAGTTGGCGGTGCCCAAGTATATCATAGACTTGGCACGAGGAATGACGAGCATGCACTAATGTAGCACAAGGGATGGCAAGGGCAGAGTAAATTGGATAACTAGGAAGAGTGGTAAACAAGAGAATCAGCCCCTAAGGTAGGAGAGGATTCAAGTGAATAGAACTAAGGAAAGAGTAGATGACAGAGAGGGATGGGTTTATATAGTGACTAGTGATGGGTTTAGGGTAGGTCATCTGGGTCCTAAATAGTTAAGAGCCAGTGTGAGAAAGGAAACATGAGGTAAATGCAAGTAAACCATGAGAACGGTGAGAAGTCCATGTGGGAAGAGAAGCATCCTCATGGGAAGGAAATGGAAATGAAAGACATAAGACATGATATCATAATGACATCATGGAGCTAGGCCTCAGGTCATGTGACTTCGAAAATGAAAAGAAAATGAATGTTAAGTATAAAAAGTGAAAGAAAGTGAAAACATAGCATATAGGTCCTGAACTATAACATAAGGACCATGTCTACATACCCAATGACTCCTTCCTCCACCATACCATTATTAAATGTTGTCATGACCATGAAACTGCTAGACACCCTGGATTCCTTAAAACCTGTCAACTTGTCACTGCTGAGTTCTAGTGGCCTGGCCTCACATCCTTCATCCGAAAATATGTAGAGGGGTGTGCTGCTTGTCAGTAAAACAAGGCCAACATTCATCCTACTGTTCCCTCGCTCTTCCCCATTTGCTTCCTTGCCTTATACCCCTTCCAACAGATCTCCTGTGATCTTATCACTGATCTCCCCTTCTCTGCTGGCTTCGACTTCTTATTGGTCATGGTTAACCATGGGCTTACTAAGGGGATAATTCTATACCCCACAAAGAAATCCATCACCGCTGAGGGAGTTGCTGACCTATTTTTCCACAAAGTCTTCCTTTGCTTTGGACTCTACAACAAAATCATCTCTGATCAAGGTCCCTAGTTTGCCTCTGCCTTTGCCAAAGCCCTTGGAAAAGTCCTAAACTATGACCTTTCCCTCTCTACCACCTACCACTGCCAGTCTGATGGTGAAACTGAATGAGTAAACCAGGAAGTCAAAACCTATCTCCAAATCTTCTGCAGAGATAACCCTGCCTCATGGTCTGAAAAGATCTCCCACACTGAATTCACCCACAATCACTGCCCTCCCTCTGTAACTAGCAAATCTCCATTCTTCCTCATGATGGGTTTTGAACCCTGAGCCCTACCTTCCCTTCTCCCCAAATCCCCTCTCCTCGCTATTGAGTCCCAACTCAAAGCCCTCTCTGCTGCTTGTGATGAAGCATTAATGGCTCATGAACTCGCTTGCCAAGTCATGGCCTCCCACACAGAAAAGAACTTCACTCCCTTCACCCTTGGAGATAAAGTGTGGTTAGAAGCCCACAATCTCAAATGATCTATTACCAATCCAAAGTTTGTCCCCAAACAAGAAGGACCTTTTATCATAACTAAAGTCCTATCTCCTATCATCTATCAACTCCACCTTCCCAAAATGTGGAAGATTCATAACACATTCCACACTTCTCTCCTATCACCTTATCACAAAAATGAAATCCACAGACCCAACTTCCCCACTTCACCACCTGACCTTTTTCAAGGGGAAGAAGAATATGAAATTGAAAAGATCCTATATCACTGTGGAGCTCCATCTTGCTGCTGCTTTCTAATCTGATGGAAAGGATACTCCACTGAAGAAGATTCCTGGGTCCCTGAACAGGACTTGAAAAATGTAAAGTCCACCCTAGCCAACTATAAAAAACTCCACCCCTCTGTCTTCCCTCGCAACCCAACTTGAACCTCTACCAACATGTCTTTCCAACAAACCATCTCCAACTCTGTTTCTTCTTCTTCCTCACTTTCTCCTTCTACCTTAGCTTCTTCCATTACTGAACCATCCTTGACTTGTCCCTCTCCCAGATGGAGTCACACTCCTCTGCCCAACTCTCCAGCCACCTCTCCTGCCATCATCTCTGTTGATGTTCCCCTCTATGCCCATTGTCTTCATGACATCCCCCTCTATGTCCATTGTCTTCATGACGTCTCCCTCTATGCCCATTGTCTTCATGACGATCTCACCAATGGTCATGCCCTTGAACTTCATGCATCTTTCCTTCAAAACCCTTGCATTACTACAGTGGCGCAAATAAGTGTCCCAATGTTGGGCCATTTTAGAAAGACTTTATAATTGCAAGAGAACTAAAAGAAATCAGCTCTGACCCTTGCAGGGTCATCAATAGC
>JBBPLC010000850.1:0-10052 GCA_038089535.1 Hemileccinum rubropunctum
GGAAGTTGCCGCTGAGGCGCGAACCGGCTCTACCATGTTGCTTTGGGACGGAATTCAACACGATGGTGCAAGCAGGTATGGCGCCCGTCGCAAGAATGATGTTGGGCTTCTTCGGGAGGGAGAAGCTAATTGCGCCACGAGACGTGTGCAATACGTTGGTCCGTTTACCTGGGTCCAGGGGATCGATCTCGAACCGCTCGACCACAACATCCGTGGCGATGGTCAAAGGAGAGCCCTCTCCTTTCTTGGCGAGCTTGCGCTGGCGTTCGTATAGCTTCAGCAGTGGACCTGGGGTCGAGAACTTTTCGAACGCTAATTTAGAGACTCCCGTCGTCTTCCCAACAGCGAGGTTCGCTGGTTCTGCATAGTTGATCAAATCGATCGTTTTCTCCCCGAAATCGGGCGAGACGGCTTCGTTCAGTCGTTCCCCGATATAATTCTGGAGGGCCTGATACTCCCCACCATAAAGTTGATCTGGTTCAACCACATTGAGAAGATCCCTGCAATTCTTCCAGAACGGCTCCTCTCCGGCAGTAGCGAGCAGAGATTTTGGAAAGTCCCGCATTAATCCAAGGGGCGGTCGCGGGGACCATGCGGATGAGAAAGGACTGCTTCCGCCAAAGAATGGGATGCATCCATGCACGAACTGAAATAGACGGTTGCGCATGAAAAAATACTGAAGAGGGGATAGCAAAGCGAGGACAAACCTTGATATCGCCATGGAAAGTCGAGGAAGTCAATGCCCAAGGGCATGTTTCTGACGTATTGTTTAAGAGTAAATTGAATGGCAAAGGGAGGTTCTAAGCGGTGGTCAACAAAAAACCTCCAACGTCAAGGACTTGGTACGCACCTGAAAATGAGTCATGAGCCAGAGGCCTGCGCACGAAGTTCTCAGAGAGGACACAGCATAAATACAAGTTCAATTACCTCCACGCTCGAGGACGAGGATTCTTCTTCTTGGATTCAGTTGAAGGGCTTTATCGATGTATGCAAGAGCACAAAACCCGGTGCCGATGACAATGTCATCGTAGTCCCCATATTCTATAACTCAAATGATCAAAGACGAACGCAGCACGAAATCTGCAAAGACTCACCCATGATCGCACGCCATTTCATTTCATCAGCAAAGTAGTGCTTGGTGGTAGCTGCGGCAGGTGATAAAAATTGTTCGCTCGGTTGAGGGAACCCGTACTGATTCGGGGAACCCGATAAGGAATGCTGGCGGAAGGACGACAGTAGAGTCGGATCCAGGGCGGCAAAGGCATCGAGATATCTGTTGTTTGGCATCTCTTGAATGTTGGGAGCAGTGAATTGGGGATCGTGGTTGTAGGAAACGGAAGCTTATACGAGGCGAGGGAACTAAAATGTTGAGCGGAGTAATCCCGGGCCAGATCGAGCGAGTCCTTCGACGGGCATCGCGGCGGAATAGTTGACTGCTCCACCTGCTGAAATTGACGCAGTGCACCAACGAAATGAACATGAGTCATGCAAGATTGCTGTTGAGTTCTGGTGAGGCAATACACCGTCTATTAGCAACTGGAAAGCCTTTTATGATGAGAACGAGGCAAATTCATAGTGATGGCTAAGAACGGAACCCTGTTGTGCAACTCAATCCTAACCAGTCAGTGCAGCGACCACACATTTGGGCCTGTTACCGGTCTTAGCACCTCCTGATCAGATTACGCTTATTGGCAGTGCCAGCCTGTTCATTGTCTAAAGTTATACTATACATTCCCTCCCTTGTTTTCCAGTTGATCGATAGTCGCTGTTATCCTGTTCCGAGCTAAATTTCAGGCATGAACACTGAAGGACGGCATAAACGTACTCACAGAGTTAGCCGAGTTCCTGCTACGTCCAAGCAAGTAACGGCCTCATTAGATTCACGTGGGGTATAACTTTGGATGGGGTAGCCTCGTGTAGTTCGTTCTAGGCCATCTCCTTATCCGAATGAATCTGATTACACTAGACCTTTGGAGACCCGGCTCTGGACCCAGGTAAACGCACTCCACGGACTCACATGAAACAATGGAAGTCTCCAAGGATCAACTTGCATAATGACAGCATTAGCCTGAGTAGCATCGAATGCAAGCGGGGTTGCAGTTCAACGAGCAGTCATGGACCACGAAGCGTGCGAACCCGCTGTCATGGACCTAATCTAGTGATCACGTGGCGTTCGCTGGCGCGAGTCTCACTACCACCGTCTGCGATCTTGAAGTAGCTGGTAACTCTACAACTTGGCCTTCTCGGTCCAGCTGACCATTACACACCTCCTTGCGTCGTGCGAAGAACCAGATTTGAACCGGATGAATCCATTCGCGCTTTGACATTCTCAGTCACAAATTTCAACCCTTCCTCTGGGCACGAGGCGGGAGGAATGGAATCGCCACATCGGGAAGTGTGTATCTGAAGGACTATCCATACAGCAAGTACATGGTTCAAGTTACTTCTCGGGTTCTGGGGATCGATGACAGTTGTATTTACTCATCTACTGGGTTTAGGGTCCGGAAACGTGCCAGGATATGATAATTATGTTGCTGACAGAAAACACCACGAGATCTGGAATAATCTTCATCAGAGCCTCATCAAAAAGCAGTTGTCGGCGGCGGCCGGAATTGCTATGTGCTGTATGGTGTGTGTTAATTTTAGGCATGGTGCTGATTAGAGAACACGAGGTAAGTACATATTTGATGGGTCTATCTCGAAAGATGTGATGTCCATTTAGATAAGGCAGACCATATCAATTTGCACGTAACTTTGTCAATCCCTCGGTTTAGTCCTCAGAGTTTCTGGAATAATGGCTTGTACGTCCCCTCTGCTTGTGTCAGATAAATTGTGATGTTGACTGCGCAAGAAAGTTATCGAAATCCCAACAAACGCGGCCGTGGTTGCCTTCAGCAACGACGGACAAATCGTGAGTGGCGGAGGCTATGGCTCTGTTCGATGGTTGCAGCGATGGCAAGTTAGGGATGGCCAGGAGGTGGGGACAAGAGTGGACGCGACGGGAAATATCTATGCAGTCGCCGCTTCCAAGGATGGACGATGGATAGTGCACGCCGATGGACAGGTAGTGATAGTGAGGAGCGCAGCCGCATGCGAGGAAGTACTCAGAGTGGAAGAGCATACTGGACAGGTTTATGCGGTGGACATATCTCCGGACTCGACGCAATTCGCTTCGGGATCGTTGGACTGTACAGCGCGCGTCTACAGTATCACCACCGGACAGAGACTCCTTGGTCCATTTCAGCACCCCGGTGACATGCTGCAGGGGGTCAAGTTCTCTCCAAATGGGGAGTACATCGCCACCGCGGGTATGATTCGTGTCCGGGTCTGGAATGCTAACACTGGCCATCAGTTATGTGACATCCCTTCCGTTCGCACCATCCAACCATGGGCTCCTTTGGGCTGGTCAAGTGACAGCAAACGCCTCTTCGCCATTAAGGAGGACGGCAAGGTGATGTGTCTGGACGTTTCTAATTCCCAAGTCATCCAAGAATGGGGTCTTCCCATCAATGACCCCGGGTTTTGCTGTCTCGCAACCAACGAAAGGTCATTCATTGCGTGTGCCACGCCTAGTTCACTCTCGTTTTGGGATACTTCCTCATACACGCAGATTGTTACTCCCCATGCAATAGAGGTACGGGGTCCAACTTACAGCATGGCTGTGTCTTCCGATGACCGCTATCTCGCACGTTGCGAAGCAGGAAAGATCACAATTTACTCTCTCGAGGATATCTTGCCTAGGGATTTCATCCTTGAAGTAATTATCCAGCTTTGTTCCATCCGAACATGGACTGACTGTTTGCAGCCTTGTACTACTCGCCTCCCACTCGTAGAAGTGAGTAACGCAGCGTTCAAACCATGGATCGAAGGAAACTCGACGAACGCCGAGGCCATACTGTCACAAGAACTCGTCAGGGATCGTAACCTCCATACACTCGCCAACCGTGCTCTTGTACGCACGCATCTAAAACAATGGGGCGCAGCGATTGAAGACGCGAAAGCGGTACATTCTCTCCCTTCCACCCAGTTCTTCATGCTCACTCGACTTTGGGGTACATGTAGTCCCTCACCATCCAACCGTCGCCTATAGCTCATATCGCACAGGCCGTTGCTTTGCTTGGTCAAAGCGGACGGATGTCCTCGATGCAAGCCCTTGACCTCACCTTTTGCGACTGCAGCGGAGACGATACTAAATTTCTCTTGCTCATCAAGGTATGTGGATCGTTCCGTCGGACTTTTCTAGCCGACCTCTCATTTCGCACACAGGCTATCCTCTTGTTTGTATCCAGGGAGAGTGAAGACGCAATAACTCGCGTTAACGACCTCATCGCTCGTGCAGACATCGGCGAAAAGCACACCTACTATCAGGTACGCACTCTACCAATACATTGGACTTGCCCTCTCAGACACCAATGTTGATGTGTCTTCAAGGTCCTTGGAACTATGCACCAAAAACAAGGCGATGTTCAGCGTGCAAACCAATCTTTTGCACTCGCGCAGTCTTTCTTGAGCTCCCGTCGTGGCCGCCATCTAGTGACGATCTCGCTTGTGAGCCCATGTTCGTGTACAACAATGTGGAATACCCTCACTTTTTTTCCTTTACAGATATTCGGCAAAGACTTTGATGGGCTTGATATCAGCCCTTGACGCTTTGATAGGAATCTTCTGCTGCGGGCTATCCTGGGGATTGGCGAATTCGCTTGCTCCCGGAAATATAACCTTGGCGGACAAAGTAATTCACTGGTCCACGGAAGTGCGCACAGTACACATGATGAAATAAGCAGTCACGGTGTTTAGTACACATGTATAGTATTCGAAGCAATCTTCCCCATTGTGCCTTATGATGCGATACGTAATCTGTAACATGAAGATTTCAAAATACTGTAGAGTAAGCGATAACTATGAGTTGATGAGGGTCGTAACTGTAGAGGGATATCCAAGTCCCCAGTATTAAAGGATGTCTAGCGTACGTATCTTGTCCACCAAATAGTGCGGAGAAACCTCCTTGCGGATGCGTACGACGATCGGATGGTCCGTCGCAACTCGCTTGTACTCTCTGGGCGAATGCGGTGCAAGGAGCAACGGCCCAAAAGGCTGTCTAAGTCGCGCAAACAATCGCAACGCGCGCGTTGCTTTGTCGAGCGGAGATGGCAGCTGCAACCGTTGTCCATTGTGCGGTAGCGAGACCCGCGCTGGGTTCCTGTCAGAGACAATGAAGTCTTTATCCGAGGTGGCGTGTAGCAGCAACGACTCCATGTCGTCGGCGATCATGTCTTCGTGTGGAAGGACGGGGTCGAAGAGAGATTGAAGCCATGGATGCACGAGCACCAGATTAGACAGGCCCGCCAAGTCATCCGACGACCTGATCTCAATCTCCCCCAGTGCGGATGCCGTGGCGCGGTAAACACGCACAGAAGGGTCGCTTTTGTCGGTGAATGGCCCCCTAACCGTTCTTAACAGAAACACGATGCACGACAGAGTCAAACGACGGCTGACGAGGCGTGGCGTTGGGAGAAAGACGAGTCGATCATACAATTCTACGGCGGAGTCGTGAAGCGTTGAAGATGCCTGCAGTTCAAAAAGCACCTTTTCCATCTCGTCGTCTGGTATGGGCGATGGTAGGTGTGGTGACAATGGCTCGTGGTAAACGGTTATCTCCGCAGGGAGGCAGCTGTTGTAGTCCGATGCCTTCCCTGTCCACGCTAGGATCGTGGCATCCCCAGAACGCGTGAGGACCTCTTGCAAGAGACGGCCGAGCGCACGCCGTTGCCCTTCACCATACGTGACTGGGATGGAAACATCAAATATGCCGAACAACGAGTAAGCAATGTCTTCCTGTCTTGTAGCAAATCGAGTTGAGGCGAGACGGAGCTTCTGCCGGACGTTTTCTGATCCAGGACGCAAAGAGAGAAGTTCTTTTGCGTCAATCCCTGTGGCGAGTGCCATCTCTCGCATAATAGCAGGAGATTCCTTGTGATTAAAAGTAATTTCTTGAGGGAGATAAGGTTTCCAGTCTTCGGTGTAGAAACGAATAACCTTGGACGCGAAGAATTCTTGGAGGGTCCATGCACGTGTATTCCACAGGCTTGCCTCTAGAGCTCCAAGCTCCATGTCGGATAATATACCTTTTAGATGAACGACGGTGAGTGAAGATCCGTGATACCATTGAAACATCGACGTCAATGATTCTTGTAATGCAGCGCCGTCTGTTTTGTTGATGCAACATGTATCGCTCCAGGCCCAGCGGAAACCTGCTTCCTGAACTATCGTGCAAAACATGAGTAATTTCATCATCTTAGGTGATCCGGAGAGGCTGTGTGCCGATTCATGCATGATATCGTGAAAGAGGGGTTCATCCTCTCCCCAAGTGTGGGAAAATGTGGCGTATCGGAAGTATTCTTGCACTGCCTGGTTGATACCAGTGTTGTCGATCTCCAAAACCATCGACGAAACGAGCTGTTTGAACTTTGAGTCCGCTTCAAATACCCGCAGCCGCTCTTGTTCGTCACAGAGATGACCATTCTTGGTGTCGATAAGCACGAGCGGAAAATCACGTTGGATCTGCTTGGCAAAACTGAGAATGACTGCTATCGTCTGCGATGGGTTCACGTAGCGATTGCGTAGTTCTGTCAGAAATAGAACTTCATTAGAGGACGTTCAACATGATACAAAAGATATTTACCACGAGTATGACGATCGGACGACTGTTCAAGTTTCAAAAGCATCTCATTTAGCGTTTCAATTGCTTCGTCATAATGACCAGAACCGTGCAGAGCTGCATGTTTAACCTCGTAGCCCCAAGGACGCGAAGGATTAAGAACGATTGCCTAAGATGCATGTCATTGGCCAACCCCGGGATTAAAAACCGGACCAAACACACTGCGTTTGCATCTTCCAACGCAGGCTCCCAGTCGCCCATCGACGCGTGCGCTCTGCTCCGCTTGACAATTATATCTGTTGACAATGGATCTAGGATCAACGCCGAAGTGTAATACGCAGCAGCATCACAATGCGCGGCAGAGTCGGCAGCTGTGTCCCCTAGCTCTGTCAGCTTGTCGACGCATCGCCTCCTGAAGTCTGAGGTGTGCCGTCGGTGTCAACATAGACTAGATCGCATACAAACGTCCTCACCATTGACCCATTCCATTTCCTTTGTCGAGTTCATGTCCGTCCCGTGACCCATTTCAAGGAAGGACGCCACTGCGCCACCGGTAAGACCAGCAGCAAGCAACGCCTCGCACTTTTTCTGATGGATCTCAAATCTGAGAGACTCGAATTTCCACCCAGTAATCTTCGCTAGGCAATCAATATTTGTACTTCTGATCGCAAAACGGCCCGCACCAGAGAGATAGTCAGCAACTCTGGGTGTTCAGAGAACTCTCCAGGATCAGTTACTGATGTCAAGAGCCGTGATGCGTAATCATAATCATGCGAGTCGATTGCGGACTTTGCTATGAGAATGGTCATGCATCCCTGAAAATGGTGTATATGAGATCATGCTTGAAGAATACATTGTAAGAGTGCGCCACCTGAACAACATGGTATTGTGATGATTTCGGGGGGAAAGACTTGGTCAAATCGGTTATACGAGCAATGGCATGGTGATGCGACCCGGCGAGGAAGAGGATGACTGACTGGAGAGAAAGAGTGAGATCTGAACGCCGTTGGTACGTCACGCATACCTTGACGAGCAGAAGATAATTCAGTTGTTCTGCATTGCAGCAACTGAAACCAAGATCAAATGCCTGCATGGAATCCTCGTGTTTGCCCTGACCACCGAGTGCGATACTCTTCGCGATACATCCTATGACCGACGGTTGTATATCGATCGACTAGAAAAAGAATGGGTTTTAATGTCGCCCGGGAGAAAGAAGCATAATTAGTTACCATCTCAGCATCGAGGAGCGCATCGTCCCACTTTTGTAAACGTGCTTGAACGAGAGCACGGTTGGCGAATGCATGGTGAGACTTTCCGTTCAACGCAATGTCGCGGGATAGTACTTCAACGGCGGACTCCAGCTTTCCGAGTGACCATAATTCCAAAGTCACATCGGTGAGATGCATGAACTGTTTGTAGAGGCAACGATCGAATTCGTTTCAGCCTGACTTTATGAGGTACTTACCACACCATTTTGGTGCTAAATTGTGAAAAAGCGTATCAATTGGTGGGATATTCGGGAAAGGATTCGAGGATATGCTTACATGACTTGTGTCCTCTGGAATGCTGTTGGGAATATTCCAGATAGAAATTCTATCTTCTCCCCCAGTTACCAGATGATGGTTGTCGGGCGAGATTGCAATGGCACACCCGTTGTAGCCGAGCTCATATGTGGTGGGGCTCCAGGCATGGGCAGTTTGATCCCAAAAACGCAAGCTACGCTTGTCGAGGCCAGCCAAAAGGTTGCGATTGCGTGAAACGGCGAAATGCACTTTTCTAGCGTCATCGGTGCAGGGAAGTTCCAGCAGTGTCGACCCTGAAAGTGGGTCGATCCATCGTTGTGTTGACCATGTTGATGCGAAGATTCGGTCGTCGCGCCACCAAACTAGGGATTCAGGGAAGAAGCCGGCGATGTCGACGACCAGGTCACCATCACGGCTGTTCCAAATGCGTAAGCAGTCGTAGACGCCGGCCGTAGCGACATGGTCGCCGTCGGGTGAAAATGCGACACATTCTACACGACCATTGTGTTTCAGAGGGCCAACGAGTCGCTGACCTGTCGTAAGACTCCAGATATTTGCAGTGTAGTCGCTTGACGCGCTGGCGAACCTCGTCGATCCAGGTGACACATCCAACGCACTGACCCACTTCTCGTTAGCCTGAGTTGCCTCTACAGACTTTTTTTGTGTTTTTGCATCCCAAACCGTGACTTTGTAATCCAATCCACCACTGACAATCCATTTTCCATCGCTGGAAATGGCGACGACGAGAACTGAGCCATCTGCCTTCATCGTCGTTCCCATCTTCTTCCCATCACTTACGCGCCACTGCTGTATCGCCCCGTTATCGCAGCCTGTGACTAGATACGCCCCATCGGGCGTAAAAGCGACCGAGTTGACCCCGCTAGTATGGACAACTTCCAGGGGTTTCGAAACAGCTTGACACAGTCCACGGCCAATTTGAGTACCGGCCCGGGTGACAATGAAGATATCTACACACCCAATAATTGGGTCGACATCCGCTAGCCAGAATGCCCAACAGCGTGAGACGACGTGCGGACCGCGAGCGAGTTGGACGAAAGGAATCTGGAGAGCCTGAGGAAGGCCGCGTGGTCAGGGTCAAAATGAACGCCGGCCATAGGCATTTGGCGGGTTCCTGTGCAAACTTCGTGAGTTTCTTCCACGTTCTTCCCACTGGCATCACCGCCACTGTGTAGTAATTACGGTACCAGTGCAGCCACTGCCAGTGCACTCAGCACTTGATTGAAGTTGAGTCTTGCCCGCTACTATATGGCATGATAGTGGTACGAAGGGTTGAACGAGTCGTCCATAATGAAGGCTTTGGCGGCGTACTCGGAATCGAGGCCCCGCCGGCTTCTCGCCTGGCGACGGGCGAGCTACTATATAGTATGACGGCCCGGATCGGACTCGGACATGAAACGTACATATTCGTGCTCACAGCTGGGTAATTGAACCACATACTACACTATGTCATCGCAAGGTGCATTACACAACCTCGAGCCTTCGTTTTGTACCAGCGTTGTGTAGCAATAGCCCAAATCCTCACCATACCAGAGAATTTCAAGTTATGGTAAATATGCATTTTGTCCACACGGTCAATCATCTCTGCCTAAATGAACAAAAATAAAAATTTCATCAGGCATGTTATAGTGGTACACTGGTAATGATCAAGGTATCATACGCAAGTTTTATGTGGCTCTTGTCCTGAACATTTCAACTCCCAACTGCGCTTCCTTCAGGAGCGCCTTCAACTTGTGCCCTTTGGTTTGTCCGATCTCAGTGACCTGCAACGCCTTGACCATGGCATCAAGAACGTCCTCTGAGACTGAGGACCCGGAGCCTATCAAATCCAGTAGCGGCTCCAAGACTACTGA
>JBBPLC010000851.1:0-10051 GCA_038089535.1 Hemileccinum rubropunctum
TCCAGTCTAACTTTGTGAGCTTGGGAAAGATGGGAAGTCGATCTCCCGGGTAGCGTCCGAGGGAGACACCAAGTATTTGTTTTACCCCTGCACCGCACATCCCATATCTGCACATATCGGACACGTTCAGCACACTTGCGGAACGACCATCAATCTGCCTCATTATTTATAAAAATCTGGAGAACCGAAACCACTGGGCTGAGGTGAACCAAATGGTATAGAAATGATGAACCTCTGGCTTTAGACAAATCTCGAGCAATGGACCAAGACCCAGAGGCATCCTACCGATTACAACGATACTACCCTGAACGATCGATACGTTCTGGCGAGCGATCCCAGCGCCTTCCTCTCGTCACTGTTTTCACGCTGAGTCAGGTGTCTTCACCTGCATCTTCTCGACGCGAGTCCTCGTCCCATAGCAGGAACAGACCCGAAGATAAAACGCAGATTTCAGAAAAGAAGAGGCAACGATGTATGGGAGTGCCGAGATGTTCAGAAAGCGTGCAGGTTGAATCCAACTTGTACCTGATGAGTACAAGGTCTCAGCTCGTGATGCTCAGGGGGCGCAAGAGCCTGCGTACAGTCACCTTGTTCGTTGTCAGTGCTCAGATCAAAGATCGCACGCGCTACACAATGCTCACCGAGTTTACCTTGTTATATTTTTGAGCAAAAAGCAGCATTGAAAGCGAGCAAGATATATACCACCCCGAGGAAGTCTCACTCTTTTTTTTTCGCGGGCTCATTGGCGGATATCCTTCAAGTTCCAAGTCCCGTTTGTACAAAACCAAAAGAGTGTGTCATTTGAAACTCCGACACATACGCGTCCTCGTCATCGTCTGCATCGTCGACCCATTCACCTCCAACGATGTCTGTTTCCCTCACAGACCACCAAACTTTCCTGGCTTTTAAAGCAGGACGGTCCTTTAGACGCGAAGGGACGAACTTTGTTGATGCTAACCCCACCAAAGGCGCGATCGTACTCTCTAACAGCGATGACGGCCTCTTGCGCTTCATGTGGAAAGAACGTGCCACGGGGAACCTTGGAGAGGACCTGATTCTCTTCCCTGGCGACGCGACGTTTGAAAAGGTGGAACAGGCACCAGGTGGAAGAACGTATGTCCTTCGGTTCGAGAGTTCAGATCAAAAGCACTTTGTGAGTTGCATTGGCCAAACCTGATGCTGTATACCTGACGAGCACCTAGTTCTGGATGCAGGTGACGCCACTTTTCGTCGATATGCGCGTGGTGGAGACGATGATCTGACGTGCCTTTTAGGATGCATCATCTCGCCGAGACGAGGAGTTCGTGCACAACCTCAGTATATTGCTCGCCGATCCAAATGTCATTCCCATCTGGGACTCTAGCCTGGCAGCCGGGTCGCAGGCGTCGACCCCGGGCGCGTCGACCTCACAAACGTCCGCTGCGCCGTACGTCACACTGTCCTCGCCCGGCTCACGCGATATGACTTCCTCTGTAGTTCCCGCAATACGCCCGCGTCGCTTCCCCCAGGGACGACACCGGAGCAGCTTGCACGCCTTCGCGCACTCGTTACCTCCATGGGCGCGAACCCTGGTCCCAATCCAGGTCCGTAGCTTCATCTGCCCATCTCCATCTCTTCCGCTCATGGTGTCCCCTGATTCTATTAGATGACGAAATCTCCCTTACGGACATTCTGACACCCTCCAATCTTCTTCCGCTTTTCACGTCCCATCCTGCCCTCCTGCCCTCCCTTTTCCCTCACCTCCCTCCAGATATGTTACCCTCTGGAAATGCGCCGTTGACACCTCACCAAACAGTCCAACTCACCGAAGGCCTCCAGCGCACCATAAACTCACCACCATTTCGTGCATCGGTCGCCCAGCTCGACAGGGCACTCAGAACTGGCGCGTTAGGAAGTTTCGTCAGGAGCCTTGGGTTACCAGAAAGTGCAGGCACGGGGGTCAGCGCATTTTTGAGGGCGATCGGGGAGCAAGCAAGGAGGGAAGGACAAGGGGGGAGCGAACAAGAGGATAGAATGGAAGAGGACTAGATGTCTTTGTAACTCTTTGGGCGTGCCTGTGGTAACTGTATGCATACCTTGATATCTCAGAACGTCTACGATTACAGAGGGTGCGTTCCTTTCAGAACTTGATAGAATAGTTTGCTGCAGCGCGAATGGGGACATACATACATAGATTATTAGCTGACTGAAGATGGTGAATACACAGGGCGAGGGCACATGCATGTGGAAAAGAGAGCAATAGGTCGTGGCACGAGCAGCGCGGGAAGTATGTCGAATGATCGCAATAATCACATTGGCGATCATTGCACCCCAAGAACGCAAGTCTTCGAAGTCCCCTAACATACGTCGTAGATGTTAATGACCGCGCTCTGTCAGCCAGCGCAGTACGATGTCTCTGAGTATGCTGGATTAGCCACTACTGCAAACACCCACAGCAATGGGACTCACAGATTATGCTGGCTTCGCATTGAACACTGAAGAACAAGAGTGAGACATTCGAACCGGGATGGACGTTGTTCACATACCGAATAACACTGCAGCGACATAATCCGGGGTTAGACATTCGAGTCACTAGATGAAGTTGTGAATACTGACCGAAACGGCACGATTCTGGATTTTATCTAGTTGGCTACGTACAAGTGAGCCAACACAGGAATTCTCTGACCTGAGAAGCGCACGTACAGCTCGCGAATGAGGTCTTTTACGGTTGCATGACCCGAAATATCATTCTTATTGCCAAGCTGGGATGATTAAACAACGAATGATAGTCAATGACGCGTATGTGGCACAAGAAAGACAAAGTTGGACAATGAATACGCACGACGAGTAATGGGACGCCTGCGAGACTAGGCTGCGAGAGCAATTGGTGGAGCTCGAAGCGAACCGTGTGGAATGTATCTTGCTGCCCGTTCATAGTGTCAGTCAATGATGTTTAGACTTTCCGTGCCACCCGGATACACACGTCTGCGGAATCTACGACAAATCTTCGCTAACCATGAGCTTCCTCTGACACGACAATGAGCGAAAATAACTTCAAAGGTTGGGTTGCAAAGCTGGAATAGGACCGAAACGTAAGGAAAGGCAATAAAAACGTACACAACTGCGTCGACACCATTACAATACCTCTCCCACATGGAACGAAATTTCGGTTGACCGGCGACGTCCCAAATCTTGAATGTCACCGCACCCTTACGAACTTTGCGATAATTGAAGGCGACCGTTGGAACGACATCTTCTGTCCACTGTTATTCAACGTGGAGTTAGCTCGGTTTGAAGACAACACGAGGACAATGGACGCAACTTGTCCGGACCCTATGACGTTTACAAACGATGTCTTCCCCGATGCCTGCACACATTCGAATACGTTCAATTACCGTCACGTTTCCGCACCCGTAGAGAAATGCACCTGCAATCCCACAACCGAAATCTCGGCGGATTTGGAAAAGAAGATGCTTTGGGCCGCTTTACCTGCCAATTCGTACCTTAGTAAAGAATTACGCTCACCTGCTAAACCAAAGGAGGATGGAGGAGAAGAACGACATTCTGCAGGGTCCACGGTAGTCGGCAGCGGTCCCGCAGCTTTTGGGCTGGGCACATAAGATGCCGCCGGCATCTCTGTTCAATGTTAAAAGTCAGCAACCGCGGAGCCTAAAAATTAGTACAACCAATTGGATCATGTTCGTCTCGCACGACTAAACGGGCTAAGGTTGAAGAAACTTTATACCATCATGATCCTCGAATATCTTTGGCCTCTATCTTATGGCAATAGCCTGGATCGATCTCACCAAGATTTCTGTTCGAATCACCTCCGTTTGGTGAAGACGACCTCATAGAATACACCGTTTTCAAAGTTGCTTTTCGGCGACGAGAGGACATGTCTTGCATTGAAAACAGGTTTGACTTGCATTCCTTTTTATCTTTTCTCGGTCCATAATGACTACCGTACTGCAGGTTCATGGTGTAGACCTATCACGATGCAGATGAGCTCTCGAATGCAAGGGTCAATTAGTAACCTGATCACTTGCTTGTATGAGTGCGCACATCATAAGTTGACCAACCCGTTAGTCTCCCAAAAGCAGACTCTTGGTGACCAGAATACGATTACTTTGACCTAAGATCACCCTTTGTTCATGTCGATTCAACACAATGCCTATATTCCTCGCTCCACAAGCCACTATCGACTCTGTCCCGGCATATGAACTCCGTCGGCCCGGTCGCATAATCAATTGTCAATACTATTAGATTGTCACAGGGCCTATGCACGCACCGTGACAGCTCGTGTCATCGTATAAATTTCGTGCCTCCAACTTGGCTACTATGTTGAACGATCATCATCATCTCGACTTGTTACTAGATATGGTTGACTCCAGCAACCCTGACGTTGAGTCACTCCTCCCATTATGCCCTTTCTATTTTAATACGTTCCCCATCATTTGAGCAACCTAGATCACCCGCGATGTCTCGACTCGACAGTTCACCCAAGTGGGCTCTTGGCCCTCCGGCTCAACTCGGCACTATGCTATCGTCGATGCTGTCGTCTCTACCAGTATCGTTGACACGCTTATTCTCGTTCTCGTGTTCAGATATTCCTGGTCACTCAGGCTCTGGAGCTCATCTTATAGTGCCGTTTCTTGTCTGTGCATTTAACTCTTAGGAGTCTCAGCTGAAGCGCTGAATGCTGATGGTCCAACAAGCCGACGATGCACTCCACATCTTCAAGTTGCACATCTTGGGATTTTCATTTTCTCAACAAACTCTGAGACCGGTGGTGTGATCCTCGCCAACGTGGAATTGCTACTGTGCACGTGTATGTTGCTATGTCACTGTGTACACTTGTTGAACTCTGTCCACTTCTTGGATTCGCACTCGAACGATCAAATATGTATAAACACCCGAGCACCATGGAACGTTTCAACAGTTTTCTCTCACTCGAACTACCATGTCCGACGCACAAGCAGAGGTTGAAAAGATTGGTAGTGACCGTCCTTCTGAAGACTCAGGCTTACAACAACCTGCGATATTCGAACGTCCAACAGGATGGCGACGAATCTACTACCACCCGGTTCTCCAAGTCGCATTATTAGGATTAGTTTGCTTTATGTGTCCCGGCATGTTCAATGCACTCACCGGTCTCGGCGGAGGTGGTCAGGTGAATACAACTGACCAAGCAAATGCAAATGCTGCCCTGTACGCGACATTTGCCTTCTTCGGTTTCTTTTCTGGGTGAGTCCGAGCTAGCATGCCTGATTCGGACGGTATTCAATGATTCATAAAAAGCACGATCAATAATTACCTTGGGCCACGAATAACGCTCATGTTAGGAACGCTGGGATACTCCTTATATATCGCCTCGTTCTTGTACGGTTTCCACTTTGAATCAGCTCCAACAAGATTCACTCATCCGCTGGCCGCTAGAGTCGTAAATATTCACCCTGGCGCAGGTGCATTCGTCATTACCGCGGGGGCTATCCTTGGAATTTCTGCGGCATTGTTATGGACTGCACAAGGTTCCTTGATGATGGCCTATCCAACTGAGGCTCAGAAGGGTGTTTTTATTGGCATATTCTGGGCAATCTTCAACTTGGGTGGTGTCGTTGGTTCTGCCGTTGCATTCGGCCAAAATTTCAAATCAACGGTAAATTGATTTGTCTAGCAATCTACCGCCTAACACTCACACACCTTTGCAGTCTGGGTCAGGTATGATTCCCCCACCATCTGGGATCTCCAACTGACAAAATTTTGCTGATATGAGTGGGGAACGGAACCTACGTAAGCATGATGATATCTGCTGAAAGCACAAGTTGACAGGCTACATTGCTACATTGTAGACTGGGTTCTTGATACTTACCCTTATCGGAATTGTCCTTCCGATTTTTATGGCCGATCCATACAAGATGATTCGTACTGACGGGACGAGAATAGTTCAAACCAGCCACCCATCTTGGAAAACCGAATTCATCAGCCTGTTCGTCGCGCTCAAGGAGGATCCATGGATTTTATTCCTCTTCCCCATGTTCTTCGCTTCCAATTATTTCTATACCTGGCGTCAGTGTTTCAGCCCTCTGTCTGTCCCGGCTTGCCGATGATCTTGAAACTAATTGGTAACATTTCTGTGGGAAATGACACAGAATTCAACGATTACAATGGAGCCATCTTCACCATTCGTGCTCGGGGACTGAACAATTTCGTGTACTGGACGTCCCAAATTTTTGGTTCTCTCTTTATCGGATATGTCATTCTCGACCAAAAACGGTACCGACGAAGAGTGCGCGCCTTTGTCGGTTGGGCCCTCGTCTTTACCATGGTCTTTGTTGTCCACATCTGGGGCTACTTTTATCAAAGGTGAGCAGACATATGATTAAATAAATGAACCGCAGTCTCCGGGGAAGCTATTCGTATCGTCTCAATGACATCTCTTCTCTCCCAGAACATACACACGCCAATCCGTATCTTCAGCGACCGATATCGATATCTTTAGTAATGAGTACCCGGCACACGTCTGGCTCATGATCTTCTGCAGTCTCCTGGATTCCATGTGGCAAACGTATGCATATTGGCTCATGGGTGCAATGTCCAACGACCTAGCCAAGCTCGCTGTGTTCACCGGGTTCTGTGGGTCGATCTTCTCTCTTCGCTTTTTTTGCAGCTGAGGCCGAAAATGTTGACTCTCATCGTCAACGCAGACAAGTCCATCCAATCGTCTGGTTCAGCAGGTGTATGGCGTGCTGACGCTGTTGGGCTACCGTAAGTCAACTCCCGGGTTCCTTTTCAAACTTCATTCAAATTCGGTTTTCCTTCTTTTCTTCTCACCAAAGATATATGAACATTTTCCTCTCGACATGGGCATTGACGGCGGCAGGCATGGTATTTGCCTTCCCGATGGTGTATTTCCGAGTTCAGGATCGTACGGATGTAGCGGAGGACGAGGATCTCGAGTTGTAAGTCGGTTCCTCCTTCATCCCGTTCCCATTTTTATCTCGTTCCCTACCTGCAGACCAAAAGTAGAAGGCGACGAGGCGTTGTTTCGGAAGGGGTGATGAGGGTCGACCCGGTTGAGGACGTGAATGGTATCAATGATGATTCAGAAAGGTCATTACCAGTATCTCAGTTGCGATGGGAATCGATGGGACAGCAGTTTTTTGGGTCTCCAATTCGTGTAGTAATTGAATTACAGCATTGGAACGTGTCAATGTGCCTTTGTGGGTAAGTTTTTCCTCTCTCTCTCTCAATACTTCTCTCGATGTGCAGCATCAACGTCACGGTGTCTGGAGTGAGTGGAATTCGCCAAGTCAGTACCCGTTGTCAGCGAGGAAATCATCTCATGGCTGCCAAGATGAATTTTGGTCTCGCTGGCACTGGCAGGCTGCAGTGGCCACAACTCCGAAGTGTTGTTCATCAAATCCCAACCGAGATGGTCTGGGCAGGAATTCATGTTGGCTAGTTCTGGTTCATGAAAATGAGTAAGTGCTACTAGTAGCCCGGTTTGTCTGTGGGGGCAATGATACCTTTTTTTCAGGTCACTGCCAGTGACTGATAAGAAGCCTCCTTAACCCCACCCGCTATCTCCCATCCACGCAGACCAATTTCGCAGAGGGTCGATACTCTCATTGTTGCCCCGAGGTAAGTATGCCATACTCTCAGCTGATGGTCCCACTATTTAACGAATGATGATCCTCTCCGTATCTTCTACCTTCTCAACCGATACTGAGATCAGCGTCGTGGTCCGAACTTGCGATTTACCACGGAGCTGCTACCGCTGTGTCGCGATGACCGTGACTACGCCTTACTCTTTTAGGTTCCATTTATCATTCGCTCTCACGTGTATCACGGTGTTTTTGTCTGTCCACATCAATGTCAACATACCTTTTATCGTTTCAACATTCATCTCTCGTTCGAACCCTCATTTTCCATGCGCAAGCAGAAGGTATAAACTCGGTAGTGACCTTCGTTCTGACGGCTCAGACTCACAGCAACAACCCGCGATATTCGAATGTCCGACATGATTGCGACAGATATACTAACACCTGATTCTCCAGATCGCATTGCTATGATTCGTCTGCTTTACGTATCCCGGCATGTTCCATGCACTCACCGGTCTCGGCGGAGGCGGTCTGGCAAACACAAGTGACTACGCAAACGCAAACGCTGCCCTACACGCGACCTTGACTTCTCCGGTTTCTCTTCTCGGTGAGTCCGAGTTTGTGCACTTGATTTGGACGGTAATTAACGATCCATAAAAAGCACAATCAATAATTACTTTGGGCCACGACTATCGCTCATGTTAGGAACGTTGGGATACTTGTACACGTGTAGACCTCTGTGCCCCTTCTCTGCACTCGGACAGCCCATATAAATGTCCACAAAGTCCCTGGGTCGTTTCGATAGTCTTCTCCTACTCAAACCACCATGTCCGACGCACAAGCAGAAGCTGAAAAGCTCGGTAATGACCATCCTTCTGAAGACTCAGGCTTACAACAACCTGCGATATTCGAACGTCCAACAGGATGGCGACGAATCTACTACCACCCGGTTCTCCAAGTCGCATTATTAGGATTAGTTTGCTTTATGTGTCCCGGCATGTTCAATGCACTCACCGGTCTCGGCGGAGGTGGTCAGGTGAATACAACTGACCAAGCAAATGCAAATGCTGCCCTGTACGCGACATTTGCCTTCTTCGGTTTCTTCTCTGGGTGAGTCCGAGCTAGCATGCCTGATTCGGACGGTATTCAATGATTCATAAAAAGCACGATCAATAATTACCTTGGGCCACGAATAACGCTCATGTTAGGAACGCTGGGATACTCCTTATATATCGCCTCGTTCTTGTACGGTTTCCACTTTGAATCAGCCTCCACAAATTTTCACTCGTTAGCTGATCGTTAGAGTTGTGAATATTCACCCTGGCGCAGGCGCGTTTGTCATTACCGCGGGGGCTATCCTTGGAATTTCTGCGGCATTGTTATGGACTGCACAAGGTTCCTTGATGATGGCCTATCCAACTGAGGCTCAGAAGGGTGTTTTTATCGGCATATTCTGGGCAATCTTCAACTTGGGTGGTGTCGTTGGTTCTGCCGTCGCATTCGGCCAAAACTTTAAATCAACGGTAAATTGATTTGTCTGGCGATCCACCGCGTAACCTCATACACCTTCGCAGTCTGGATCAGGTATGATTCCCCCACCATCTGAAATCTCCGACTGACGAGATTTTACTGATATGAGTGGGGAACGGGACCTATGTAAGCATGTTGATATCCATTGAAACTACAAGTTGACGGGCCATGTTGTAGATCGGTTTTTTAATCCTTACCCTCATCGGAGTTATCCTTGCAATTTTTATGGCCGATCCGAACAAGATGATTCGTACCGATGGCACAAGAGTAGCCCGAACCAGCCCTCCGTCTTGGAAAACTGAATTTATCAGCCTGTTTGTCGCCCTCAAGGAGGATCCGTGGATTCTACTCCTCTTCCCCATGTTCTTTGCTTCCAATTATTTCTACACTTGGCGTCAGTCTATCCTGGCTTGGCGGTGATCTTCTAGCTAATTCATTTTCGTGGTGGAATGACACAGAATTCAACGACTACAATGGAGCCATCTTCACCATTCGTGCTCGGGGATTGAACAACTTTGTCTACTGGACATGTGAGATATTTGGTTCTCTCTTTATAGGACGCGTTATCCTCGACCAAAAACGATACCGAAGAAGAGTGCGCGCCTTTGTCGGTTGGGCCCTCGTCTTTTCCGTGGTGTTTGTTGTATACACCTGGGCCTACTTTTACCAAAGGTAAGCTGGCATTTCACCAAATATATGATCCACGCATTGGTATCCTGTCTTGATAACGATCTCTCCTCCCAGAACGTACACACGCCAGACCACCTCACGGGTAACCGATATCGATATCTTTAGCAATGAGTATCCAGCACACGTCTGGCTTATGATCTTCTGTGGTCTTCTCGACTCCGTGTGGCAAACGTATACTTATTGGCTCATTGGTGCGATGTCCAACGACCTAGCCAAGCTCGCCGTGTTCACCGGGTTCTGTGAGTCACTAT
>JBBPLC010000852.1:0-10050 GCA_038089535.1 Hemileccinum rubropunctum
TCGTGGTTAATTGCCTCGTCGACAGCATTGCGCGTGTGCAATTGGCCTGGACGTCCATTGATAGTGTCAGGTAAGTAAAGGCGGCACAATTGAACAAGGAATGAAATGTATGATCACACGGGTGATTTTAGCGTATTGAAGCATGCAATGTGACTCATTGAGAATGATGAGTGTGTGAATGGCGGTTGAAGAAAATGGGTCTTACTGTCGAAAGATCTGGATCAAGCCCTCTGACACTGGATTGGCGAGATTGTCCTTGATGGACGGACAATGGGTAAGTGCCAGTGTTACAGTGGGCATCATGTGTGGAACAACGCGAAACCCGTCACCGAACGCGTCCTTGAGCGAAGTTGCTCCATTATCTACCCGAGAAGGACTAGAAAGGTGATGTGAACTTACGAGACGGTCATTATCTCCATTTCAATTTTTCTTGAGCTCACGAGCTACTAGTATGAGCGCGCGAGCACGAAGTACAAAGTCAACGTGTACGATGCCACAAGTATAAATTGAGAATTGTAACTAGCGTGAAGTTCGAGGCACGGCTTACGAGCGTCGGTGACCTTTTCTGGTAGTCCAAAAGAGCACAATCGTTCAACTAGACCAATAGTAGGCGCGCATTCACGTGAATCCGTATCAACACGACGGGAAAATGTTGTAGTCGATCCGAAGCGGAAAGTCTGCGAGGAATGAAGCCGTGGAGTTCGCTGCCGTGTGGTAGGCAAGGCAATATGGATCGTGATTCAAGCGATGTGTGGAGAGCAACGAAGCGACGTGCTTTTAAGTTCAGTTGCTTTCAGAGGCATAATCCCATTTACATCGACGAGGCGAGTCGTTCATGATAATGAAGTACCTCGCCCTCCCAGTCACTCCATTTGACTCGACTTGTAAGCCATTTCTGGGATCGTTACGAGTGGGTCGGAGGAATCGATAACCTCAACGAGGCTCGTCCGGCGCACATTGCAGATCGGTGAATGTTATTACACGACCTTGCGGTTGTTGTTTCCTCTCGGTACGAGCAGCTTGGCTGAGTTGGTAACTTCAATGAGGTAATTGTCCTTGACCGAAATATGGTACACAGAACCTCAGGCTGACTCTTGCTTTGGTATACTGTATTTTGCCTGTGACTCTAGTGAGTGCATCAGGAAAATAGGACTTTCGCATCTTGTTACATTATTTTTCCAACTTGATCAAAAATACCATGGATTGACAGCATTGAAGTGTGGAGACCCTTTGTATATGCAGTAGATTTACAACTATCTGATAGCCAATAGTATCCACACTTCCGCAGGCTACAATCACTTGTGTCGAGACAATGGCCAGCAAATTCGCGAACAGCGAAATAGTTGTGCAACTTCATGCAGATTCCGAGTCTACAGCATCCATTTTTACCCACAGTCCACCCTGTAATGGCAACCAGTGAGTGTGGCGCATCTGTCAAGGGATCGAATCCCCCCGCACCTCGACAAACATGGAAATGTGTGACCTCAAAAAGACCTTTTCCGAAGCCTTACGTCCCTTGGCTTGCGCCCATTCCGCCGGAGGCATTCGTTGCGTTTGCGTGTCCAACGTGATGCCATCGAACGACTGCAACAGCCGAATGATGACATACGACACCTGATTGTAGGCAAACTGAACATTGCATTACATCAGTTGATGATCATACGACCACGACCTGTCAAGCAATGAAAAGAGGGGCCTGGTTGACTGACCTGTTGACCAAGGCAGGTGCGTGGTCCGGCGTTGAACGGTATAAAGATGAACGGGTTCGGAATCAGGTACTTATGCAGACGTTCATCGAGGAAACGATCGGGATCAAATACGTCTGCTGGAAAAGGAGAAAAATCAATAAAGGTCATGTTCGCTGTTAGGTGCCCTCACCATCAGGGCCCCACAAATCTTTTCTGCGCTGCATCAGGAAGGTATTCCACACGACCCTAAACAAAACGAGCTAAAGCTACGACTGTGGGGTAAGATCAGCCAGACGCACGTTGTATTAGGGGGAATATAAACCGGTTTGCCACCATTCACCGCTGGCAACACCTGTCCTTCAGTCGATAACCTGCGGTGCAATCAGCGGAGTCAGCGGAAACGAGCGGCTGCACGATCTCACCTCATGTTGAAGGGACTATAACATCTTCAGAATCAGTTATTCTTTGAAGAAAATAACAACGCACATGGGTGGATACAGACGAAGAACCTCTGATACGGCGGCTCTAGATCAGCGCACTTGCTTTTGCAGGTGATCGCGTGTTGCGCACCTTTTAAAAATGCCCTCAAATACTTCATCTCTTTGATAGCTTCAGCTGTCGGCCGACCAGAGACACCAACTTGGGCAATGATTTCCTCTCTCAAACGTTTGAGAGCATCAGGATGCTGACTGAGCATGTACATCACAAATGTCAACAATGAGGCCACTGGATCCATGCCAGCCGTCATCATGCCCAGCGTTTCGTCCCTGATAACCGCTTGATCTGGGAATCACATCAATCCGTCAAAAATGCCCCTGCTGTGCAGCATAAAGATCACCAACCTTCGGTGCAATTGATCAGATGTTCCAAGAGTGTCTCTCCCTCCTTGACAGCGGTGTCTTTGACCTCAAGTCCGTGTTGTTCGCGATTCTTCGCGACCGCATTCGCAATGAGAGGCTCAACGAAATCTATGATGACCCCCATGCATTCTTTGACTTGATCTTTCCAAAACTCGGCGAGGCGCCAGTTAGCTCCATAGAAGGCACGAAAGGCCACGGCGAGCTGCGCATCCACAAACGGGCGGAAGAACCGATTGGATGGGTGATTTAGGAACGCCGGATCCTTGGATAATGGAGATGACGGCGGGTAGGCGAGGCCCGCAGAGAGGGTCCGGACGTCCTTTCCAAACAGAAACTCAGTCCCCGAATCAATTGTCAAACGCTGCATCGCCTCTTGAAAGTTGATGGGATATCCTTCATGCAGGCGAATCGTCATCTGATTGATTAGGTCTTGGGTATGTCTCTCAAAGATGTCAAAGTCGCTGACTCGATCTTTAGCGAAGAAAGGACGCGACATCGTGCGATGAAACCTGCAAAGTGTCTGAGCACACGACAAGATCAAATCATGTTGTACGTACTTCCATATGTCGCCTATCGATAATAAAGGGATTAGTACAGATTGTAACCTAGCTCGTTTCAGGGATACCAACCATCAGCATTGAACACGGCGGTTCCAAAAAAAGAGTAGAATTGGTCCTGGTAGATGGGTCCTATGAATGCTCTTTTAGTGGCCCATCCGAAGATCTACCACAGCGACGTGTATGGCTCACCTTTGATATAGGAATCAAACTGCAACGCAAGGATCGTCTGGATTTGCGGTATAAATTACGTAATTGAGAGAGAAACGGTCAGGAGGAAACCCACCTTGACGTATTCAGGCTCTGTCGTCAATATCTATCACGGATTATTCAGCTCGTTTCAAACGTCAACAACGTCAACAACTTGCTCTGTTTTCATATAGCGCCCAAAAGTTGAACGTATTTCCAATTTGCTGACATTCACGCTCGAGATATTCGCCTGGAACCGTGCGAGTTAATACATCCGCATCGGGCAAAAAGTACAGATGGACTCGCCTAGATAGCCATTACTGTAATTCCACAAGAGGGCAGAAAGCTTGTCCAGCGCGCCTGGCCAGCTGGATTTTATGCCCGGAGGCATTACTGCGCCACGAAGTGCTGCTTGCCTGCGGTTTCTGATGCCAACGTACAGAACATTTACCGCAAACGCGACTGGCAGCGCTAATAAGTACGCTAGGATCCGTGAAAATCGCGCGGTGGGCTTTCTAAGGACCGCATTGTAAATTCGAAGACTGGCGTACACCATTGCTGGTGGGGAAAGCAGACGAGGGAGAAGCCGCACTAGCGCAACCAGTCCGGGCGGTAACTGTACCATGATGATAGTGGTCGAGTAGAACGAGGAAAAGAATGGACCATGCGGTTTAAATATCTGGGTTTGGGTTACGATTAGTCGGTGGAAGTGGAGCGGCAGCACGTAATAAAATTACAAGCAACCTCACTGGCAGGAATAGAGTCTGCAAAGTTCATAAGTAACGTACTGTAAACCACCAAATTACATCTAGAAAAATAGCCGAGCATAATGCTACATTATTCACCCCTTATATAGAACTTGATGTCGTTAAGGCACTGTCCGGTCCAATCAGAGTCTTCGCTAATCCTCGCGAAGGCGTACAGAACGCAACGTAAACAACTGCCTTCTCCTGATGTAGGTGACTGTGCCGCTGATCACCCAGAAGCAAGCGACATGACCTCAAGGAGGCATTAGGAAAAGGCAGCTGTTACGTTGCGTTTCTGAATGCTTTTGCGAGGGTTGGCAAAGACTCGTAGTTACGACTCGGAGGTATTATCGGCTAAAATCTGGGAGGCGAATAAAAGTCCAGTATGGATTGCCGACGAGGCCTCTGCATGCTAGTTAACAATAATACTTTTAACAGCTAAATTCAAACGGTACGTTATTTTTAAGCTCTGCAAATCAGTAGACTTAGTAGTGGCTTTCGTGCGGCTTCTCCCTCGTCTGCTATCCCCACCAGCAATGGTGCCTTCAATAAATTTTAATCCATAGCTTCCATTCTGTGTGCACGCCAGTCTCGAATTTACAACTTGAATGACCCGCCGTGTGATCGTTAAAAATCCTAGCTTCAAGTTACCTACCATTGGCGGTGCCACTGGCAGTCGCATTTGGAGTGCAACGTCGTCTTTCGTGCTTATTATCATGGTTGAGTTTTGAAAAGATCAGGTCAAAAACCACATGAAGGTCTGCTTAGATTTCATGTCAATGCGAATGCGGTCGCGAACTTGAAACGGGAAGACTCGGAAGGGCATGTCGGACTTGACGTCAAGGACACCAACCCGAGAGGTCAAGGAGAGACACTCTTGGAACATCTGACAGATGTACCGACGATAGGTGATCTTCACGCTGCAAACAAACGCTTTCGGATGGACTGGTGTTATCCCAGATCAAACGGTCGTACGAGACGGTGGTGGCCGGAACGTATACATGCTCAGGACATCAGCATCTTGATGTTGTCGCACGTTCAAGAGAGGAAATCATTGCCAAAGTTGGCGTCTCTGGTCGGCCGACCCATGACGACCTGAGAGACACGAAGCATCTCAGAGCGTTTGTAAACGGTGCGCAACGCGCGATCGCCTCCCAATGCAAGTGCACTGATCTGGTTCCCCTTTATCAAAGGTTCTTCGACTCTCCATCCAGTCATGTGCGTTATTGTTTTTTCAATGAAAAAAGTGATTCTGAAGATCATTTAGTCCCTTTGGCTCCAAGTACGATCGTGTGGTCGCTCACTCTCGCTCCTCCCGCTGATTCCCTGATTGCCCCACAGATATCGGTTGAACCACAGCTATTGCTGGCGCCGGATGGTGGACAGCCGATTTATGTCCTCCCTAACATGGTGTGAGTTTGGTTCATCCTCCTTCGCCGTTCTGAACTTCCTCCACTTTGTTCAGGGTCATGTGGGGTCTTTTCTAATGCACCGCAATTTGTGAGGCCCTGATGGTGAGGGCGCTTCGCAGCCAACGTCACCTTTACTCATGTATTTTTCTTCTATTCCAGCGGAGATCTATGATCCTGATCGTTTCATCGACGACCGTCTGCTTAAGTACCTGCCATGATTCCAAATCCGTTCATTTCTTTGCCATTCAATGCCGGACCGCGCACCTGCCTTGGACAACAGGGCAGTCAATAAGCCCTCTCCTTTATGATCATCAACTGATGTCAACCCACTTCTCAGTTTACTTACAACGAGGCATCGTACTTCTTCAATCGCCTGTGGCAGTCGATCGATGATATCACCATGTACGTCGCGTCGCAGCGATTGCCTCCGACTGACTGACGTAAAGCCACGGAGAAAGATCTCACATTTCCACGTACATCGAGGTGCTAGGGCCACATTCGACCCCTTGACAGATGCCCACATTCACTGGTTGTTGCAGGGTGGTGAAGGAAGCCGCTGTCGAATCTGTTTTACCTTGCTCAGCTTTTTTCGGCTATTGGTGATATCGATCTCGTTGGTTGCTATCCATGTTGTTGTCCTTTGTACGATCCTGAATGCTAGTCCATGTTCTTTGTATAGAGTGCCGGTCCTCATGTTGCTGGAACGATTTCCGTAGGAATGTATACTAGGTGGATCACTGCTGGAGCCCTTCGATGAGTCACGAATAAATTGCATGGGCTGTATGTTGACGAGAGTCTTCAGTGGACAGGATAGATGGTTTTTTCTACTCCTGACGCTAGCCACCTCGACCGTCGATTACAACGGGTATCGAGCTTCAAGACCCAGCCTGAGTGCGCCAAAACAAGAGACCTCGATGGCCTCGTAGTAAACTAAGCGCTCTTGATGCCTTTTGATGACTGTACTTTGGAGTAATATCGTACGGATGGTAGTACGCGCCGCCTCCTGCACTGTAGTGCACCAGTCGTACCGGGGGTTAACGTTCATGGATATATATCTCTCGCCCTTGATCGATACCTCAACGATCTAGAGGGGAACCCCAATAAGATCATCGTTGCGTGCACAAATCTTTTCCCCGAGGTTTACTGCATCTCCCTCAAGGATGAAGACCTCGTTGAGGACATCAGTTCCCGCGAGCTCGTTCTTCCAGCGCCGAGATGGCGCGCAAGGTTTCCCAGGAATTCCGACCGACCTGGGTGCTCTGGTAGTCATGCACGACGGCCACATTGAGGTCATCAATTCCGCCCGAGCTGTCCGTGTCGAGAGGAAACGACAACTGCGAGATGGTGGGGCGACGTGCCACCAGTACATCCCGGGCGATCACAATGGCCTTGTTCAGGACAACGATTCCTGCTCGTAACGATCCCAAAGATGACTTACGAGGTTCGACGAATTGCATAGGGTGACTGCCAGAGCAAAGTACTTTATTATCGAGAACGACCCCCGTCGATGTAAAAGGGAATATGCAACTGTTCAATTAGCGGGCACATCATTTTGCTGCTCTCCGTGCCAAACAAGCACCGTTTGAATCCATGTGGTCCGCCTGAAGATAATTTTCGAGATGGTGGTGGTTCGTCGAAGAAGATAAGCCTATATATAGTTGTGTTGGGAATGATTTCGCACGGTCAATTAAGCCACGTCTGACTTGTTTAAAAACGTTTTTGGTCGGGTCCATTGAAGTGCGACCATGGCCAACTATCATTATGACGAGGCCGGTAACATGGCAGCTTACTTTGTCATATCTGTCCTCGCCATCATCCTCTTCCCTCTTTCACTCTCATCCATCGTACGCATATCCGCAAGTCCGTTCTTTCCTTTCCTCCACACGCACCTCAGTGCTGACCACAATACTATCAGAACGCCCAGAAGAACGGGTTAAAGGATGCCAGTGCAAACCCTGTCTCGACCGTAGAGGTCGAGTACTCGCTGAAAACAGACCGTCCATATTCAATCCCAAGTTTACCAAGAGGTGCGCGTTTTCTTGGCACCGCACGCCTCGGACTTTCGTTCACCGTGTTCGGTTTCTAGAACGGTAATCCTCATCCTCGGCTGGTCGGCTGTTGCCTTCTTGCTCTACAGAGTGCGCAACGTCGAATCCGACAACAAGGTCTATAACCCGTATGACATCCTCGGCATCTCCCACGTACGTGCTCAGTCTACACCCCCTTGCGACCAATTTCATCATCTCGTTCTCTTAGGGCGCTACAGAAAAGGAAATAAAGTCGCTCTTTAAAAAACTCTCCAAAGTCTAGTGCGTATCGCCCAACGACCCATGTGTTGCGCAACATTCTGACCACCGTGCATCAAGTCACCCAGACAAGGTCAAAGCGACCGTGAACGAGACCGTAGAACAAATCGCCAACCGTTTTGTAGAAATTACAAAGGCATACAAATCGTGAGCACCTTTTTCTTGTTACCTTCGTCACCTCGTTCTCAACGCGTGTGAGGACAGCCTCACTGACGAGACGATCCGTCGCAACTATGAACTGTATGGCCATCCCGATGGCCGACAAGAAGTCTCCATGGGTATCGCTCTCCCCGCCTGGATCGTCGAGGGCAAGAATAATATCTGGGTTCTCGGTTTTTATGCCGTTCTCATCGGTGGTCTACTCCCTGGTATGGTCGGACGCTGGTGGTTTGGCAGCAGGGGAAAGACCAAGGATGGTGTCGAGGCAAGGACCGCAGAGAGCTTCTGGAAAGGTATCGAGGAAGCAAGCGGTATCAGCGACATCGTCAAGGTTGTTACCAGCACATTCAGGTACGAGTTGCGGACCAAGAATGCAGGCGATTTGAGCGAGGTAGAGGAAAATATCGAAAAGAGAGTAGGGAATGAATGGAAGGAGATGAACAAGGCTGTTGCCAGTGGTGAAGACGATTCAAAGGCCCGGCGAGCCTTGGCGTTGCTTTACGCCCACTTTTTGCGATTGGACCTCGGCTCGAAAGCTCTGGAACAAGGTAAGGATTCTGTCAGGCTCGCCTTGTGATTCGGGATTTACGTGCGTGGATTAGAACAAGCGGCACTGCTCCTTCAGACACCCGTGTTACTAAATGCCTTTCTAATTATTGCGTCTGCTCGGAGTTGGCTCGCGCCGACACTTGGTGTCATGCGTCTCCATGCATACCTTGCGCAGGCCTTGGTTCCTGGCAAGGCTACTCCCCTGCAAGCTCAGCTGCCGGGTTTTGACATCACTGCTCCGAGTCCCGGAAAACTAGATTTGGTAACGTTTGTGCGCGATTTGAAGACGAATGGTGACGAACGCGCTCCGGAGGCTAGCAAAGCGCTTGAAAGCTGGGGGACCTTGGAGGTCGTCGACATTGCATTCAAAGGTACGTGCGACATGGTTCTTGTTATGCGTGTGTCGAGGCAAATGTTTGTGTCCAAGTGATTGGTGAACGATTGGTCACACCATCGTCGATCGTGTTTCTACTGTTGAAGTTGCGCGTCAAAGAGCCGAGCACGACTACGCCATCTCCGGTGCAGGATGCCAAGACTGCGAAAAAGAACGAGGAGATTGATGAAAAGTTTTTGAACAAGCGAGGAGATGCGGAGGAAGTCGAGGGGGACGGCGCAGGATACGCACACGCGCCTTATTGGCCTGGAGTGAGTGCGGGCATGCGAATTTATGATCGCGTCACTGACAAGAGTCACAGCTCCGCAAGCCTGGATGGTGGCTCGTTCTTGCCGATGATAAATCGAACCGAATCGTGGTCCCACCCATGAAGATCACTGATGTACCTCGTTCGGACCCGTCGAGAGCACGAAACTACCGGTGCTACAAGCTCCAGTTCCAGGCACCCCCTAATGTCGGACTGTTCACGTGGAAAGTATACCTTGTCAGCGATACGATTGTCGGAGAGGAGACATGTCGACCAATCACGGTGGGTATTCTCTAATGTTGATGGGCGACTTTGACATGAGTTGTGTAGCTCAAGATTGAAGATGTGTCTGCGCTCGCGGCGGAGGAACAGACGCCCGAGGACGAGATCTCGGACCCCGACGAAGATTCGCTGGCTGGACAAATGGCGGCGATGCGAGGAAGTGCGGTGAAGAAGGCGGCGACTGTGGAAGAGAGCAGCGATGATGAGAGTAGTACGGACGAGTCTGAGGAGGACAATGATGATAGTAGTAGTAGTGACAGTGATTAATTAAATTGATTAGCCAATCGATACCACTCTTTTCAAGTGACTTCATGCCACCATTCAACTGGGCTTCAAAGCCTCCTCCTCGCGCGCCAGGCTCAAAGACCGTCCCAGAGCCAAAATCGCCCGACTGTCTCGTCGGTCTCTCCTTTGTTTTCACCGGCGAACTCTCCTCTTTTTCACGCGACGAAGCCGTCGACCTCGCCAAGCGACATGGCGGGTTAAGTCACTTTTGATCCGCACAGTTGGCGACGCTCATCTTGCTCACAGCCGCGTCACCATCCAACCTTCGTCAAAGACTTCCTATGTCGTTCTGGGCGACAATGCCGGCCCGTCCAAGCTTGCCGCGATCAAGAAACACGGCCTCAAGTCCCTCTCCGAGGACGAGTTTCTCAACCTC
>JBBPLC010000853.1:0-10033 GCA_038089535.1 Hemileccinum rubropunctum
AGATGCCCATTTACCCTTGAAGAGTTCCCCCAATGCTGCAGGCTTTGACCTGTATGCATCCATTGATCTTGACATATCTGCCCACGACCAATGCCTTATCTCCATCCATGTTAAGATTCAACTTCCCTCTGGTATCTACAGCAGAATTGCACCTCGTTTGGGTCTTGCCCTCAAACATAAAATCAATGTCATGGCCAGAGTCATGGATACCAATTATAGGGGAGAAATTGGCATAATTCTGTTTAACCATTCCAATTCTCCCTTTCATATCTTCAAATTTGACCACATTGTGCAACTAATTATTGAAAAAATAGAAAACCCAATACTTAAGGAAGAAAAGACTCTAGACAAGTTACAACACAACAACAAAGGTTTTGGCTCTATGGGAGTCTGTTGTAGTTCAGGCTATGACACTACTGCTTACCATTACATTCCCTGCATTCTCTTTATCCTGGACTTACTATTTCTACTTTTGAGGTCATGTGACCATTCTCCATGATCACGTGACTTGGCCATCTCTTATCTTATCTATTGTACCTTAGGGGTACATGCTAGTTCCCATGATCACGTGCCCACAGGCCATTCTGGACTATGCCTAGATCCATGATGTCACTATGACATCATGCCTTGCTACTACTACATTCCTTACATTAGACCTACCCTAGAGTACACTGCTTGGTCCGTGCACTCTTCTGTAGTAGTATATATAGGGTAGCAATGTGACTGGGTTAGCCAGTCTTATTCATTTGTCTTACCCTCCACACTGTGGGGCCTGAGTGTTATAGTTCAGGACCTATACGCTACGTTTTCACCTTTTTCTTTACTTTCGAACTTAACATTTTCTTTCTCGAAGTCACATGACCCTAGCACATGACCATGAGACCTCTCATGTGACCTGAGGCCTAGCCCATGATGTCATCATGACATCATGCCTCATGTCTTTCATCTCCGTTTACTTTCCCATGAGGACACTTCCATTTCCCACAAACGGACTTCTCGCTGTTCTCATGGCTACCTTGTGTCTTCCTCATGTTCCTTTTCTCACACTGGCCCTCAATTGATTAGGACTCAGACAACCTACCCTAAACCCCCATACTTACATATATAAACCCTCTCCCTCTGTCGTCTGCTCCCCAGTCCTATTCACTTGAATACTCTTCTACTTAGGGGCCTATTCATTTGTCTACCACTCTTCTATACTTCAATCTTACTCTGCATTTGCCGTCTTCATGCCCGTTATCGCACGCTCGTTCTCTAGTGCCAAGTACATGATTTACTTGGGCACTGTTAATTTCCTCATACTCAAATATCACGTTCTCGTCCATGTCTGGTTAGACGTTCATACTCGCACCATACACACTGTCACAGAGGTTGCCCGACGCTTAGATTAGGTGTCGTCCAACTTTAGTTGTTCTCATCATTCACTCCATTTCACTGAGTACATCTGAGTACTGCTTATTCCTCTCATTCACCGGCTTGCCACTGTTATTGGGCTTCTCATCATATTTATCATTCTAGGCAACACTCGGGCCATCCTAGCTAGAGGCTAGGCCATCCTCATTAGGAGTTGGTTCTTTGCTGTTTCACTCCATTACAAAGTCAAAGCTATTTCTTCTACATCTCTTTCTCCAAACTTTGAGACTAAATTATCTTTCGAGTCTACTAGGATGGACATTGATGCCATCAACAAGTACAAGTACTATGCTACAGAAAAACTTTTCAGAAATTTGAACAGCATTGTTTTTGTGCCCCCTTCTCTTTATACTAAGCTAATCTCACTTTTTCATAATTCCCCAGTTGCTGGCCATTCTGGCCATAACCACATTATTTCTTCTATCAAATGTTTCTACTGGTGGCCTGACACAGCCAAAGACATTGCTTCTTACATAGATCACTGCCAGGTGTGCTCCCTCATGAAGGGTTCATCAAAGCTACCAGCAGGAAAACTTATGTCACTTCCCATTCCTTCCCATCTGTGGGAAGATATCTCTTTTGATTTTGTCACAGGACTACCCCCTTCCAACAGTTTCGATTCCATAGGGGTAGTCATCGATTGCTTTCTAAAGAAATTATTTTATTCCCTTATCTTAAAACCACTTCCTTCTCGGACTTAGCTGCTTTATTTAGAGATCACATATGGTGTCTCCACGGACTCCCTAACACTATTCTTTCCAATAGAGGACCTCAAATTGTCTTGGAGTTTACCAAGGAACTTTGCAAAGTCCTTGGGATTCAGCAAAAACTCTTAATGGTATATCATCCCCAGACAGATGATCAGATAGAACAGGCCAACAGAGAAATCATCATGTATCTCTGTGCTTACATTGCCAAAAAGCAGGAGACTTGGGCCTTGTGGCTAAAAATGGTGTAGTTTGCACACAACAACACCCTTACCACTGCCATAGGTACCACCCCTTTTTCTGTCACACAAAACTACTCTTCATGCATGGGAACGGAGCCCACAATCTCCACTACAACTCCTGAATGGTTGTTTGGTAAAACTATTAGTCACTCACATGAAGAGATCACTTCTACACTTTAGAAAACCCATGATCAGATGTCACATGCACAAACTGTTATAGTTCAGGACCTATACGCTACGTTTTTTAACTTTTCTTCATTTGTGGACTTAACAATTTCTCTTTTTGAAGTCATGTGACCATGAGACCCCTCACATGACCTGAGGTCTAGCCTATGATGTCACTATGACATCATACCTCATGTCTTTTATTTCCATCCCCTTTCCCATGAGGATGCTTCTATCTTCCCACACGGACTTCTCACCGTCCTCATTGATTCCTCATTTTCCTTTCTTCACACACCAGCCCTCAATCGATTAGAACTCAGACGACCTACCCTAAACCTTCGTACTTACCTATATAAACCCTCTCCCTTTGTCATCTATTCCCCAGTCCTATTCACTTGAATACCCTCCTCTCTAGGGGCCTATCCATTTGACTACCACTCTTCTTTACCTTTTCCTTACTCTGCATTTAGCCGGCTTAGTGCATGTTATCGCACTCTTGTCATCGAAACACGTTTATGCTCTATCTCGGAACCGTAAACTTCCTCGTCGCCGAATATCACGTTCTAGTCCACGTCTGGTTGGACACCCGAAGTCGTACCGTTCACACCGTAGCAGAAGTCGCTCAACGCCTAGATTAGGTGTTGACCTCCTTTAAGTTGTTCTCGTTGTTCACCCGTTTCACAAACTGTTATAGTTCAGGACCTGAAACGGGATGAGAACTTAACAATGTAGAACAACACCTAATCTAGGTGTTGGGCAACTTCAGTGACAGTGTAAACGGTTTGGTTGCGAGTATCTAGCCAAACGTGGACGAGTACGTGATAGTCAGCGACGAGGAAATTGATGGTTCTGAGATAGAGCATAAAATGTGTTACGACGAAAAGTGTGCAATAACGTGCACAAGCCGGCAATTGCAGAGTGTAGAAGAGGATACAGAAGAGTGGTAGTCAAATGGATAGGCCCCTAAGGAGGAGGGTATTCAAGTGAATAGGACTGAAAAATAGACAACGAAGGGAGAGGGTTTATATATGTAAATATGAAGAGTTTAGGGTAGGTTGTCTGAGTCCTAATTGATTGAGGGCTAGTGTGAGAAGAAAGAGAAATGAGAAAACCATGAGGATGGCGAGAAGTCCATGTGGGAAGGGAGGAGCATCCTCATGGGAAAAGGAACGGAGATGAAAGACATGAGGTATGATGTCATGATGACATCATGGGCTAGACCTCATGTCATGTGAGAGTTCTCACAGTCATGTGCCCCGGTCACGTGACTTCGAAAGTGAAAAGAAAAGGTTAAGTTCGAAAGTGAAGTGAAATTAAAAACGTAGCGTATAGGTCCTGAACTATAACAGGACCTATACGCTACGTTTTCAACTTTTCTTCACTATCAAACTTAACACTTTATTTTCATTTTCAATGTCACACGACCAGCACACGTGATCGTGAGATCTCTCATGTGACCTGAGGCCTAGCCCATCATGTCATCATGACATCATGCCTCATGTCTTTCATCTCCGTTTACTTTGCCATAAGGACACTTCTATTTTCCAAAATGGACTTCTCACCATCCTCATGGTTACCTTGCATTTCCCTCATGTTCATTCTCTCACACTGGCCCTTAATTGATTAGGACTCAGACGACCTACCCTAAACTCTCCATACTTACATATATAAACCCTCTCCCTTTGTTGTCTTCTCCTCAGTCCTATTCACTTGAATACTCTCCTACTTAGGGGCCTGTTCAATTGTCTACCACTCCTATTTCTACTTCCAATCCTATCTCTGCATTTGCCGTCTTCGTGCTCATTACCACACGCTCCTCGTTTGTGTCAAGTACATGATTTACTTGGGCACTGTCAACTTCCTAGTACTCGAATATCACATCCTCGTTCACGTCTGGCTAGATGTTCACACTTGAACTGTACACACCATCGCCGAGGTTGCCCGACACCTAGATTAGGTGTCGTCCAACTTGGTTGTTTTCTTTGTTCACTCCATTTCACAAACATCCAAGCACTCTTCTACCCCCGATTATGCCATTGGAGACCTCATTTGGCTCTCTACCGATCACCTTTCCTTTCTGTATCCTGCACATAAACTTATGCAAAAATTCATTGGACCCTACTGCATCTCCACTGTTCTCCCTAATGTCATTACCCTTGTCCTCCCTTCCTCTGTATCCATTTACTCCACAGTCAACATTTCTCATGTTAAACCATATAAAGCCCTGCTGGATGGTTAATCAGTATTTAGACCAGATCCGATAACCATGACTGAAGATCATTATGAAGAATATAAAGTCAATCACATCGTTCAATCATGGCTTCATCGTGGGAAATTACAATACCTCATCCACTAGAAGGGATGGGATGAGGTGGATCCCACCTGGGAATCCACCACTAATTTAAAACATGTGCAAGATGCTATCTCCGAGTTTCTGAAATGGGAGAGAAACAACTAATGGAGCACAACACCTAATTTAGGTGTTAGGTGACTTCAGTGATGGTATGAATGGTGCGAGTGTGGACGTCTAGCCAGACGTGTATGAGAACGTGGTATTTGAAGACGAGAAAGTTAATAGTGCCCAAGTAAATCATGAACTTGGCACAAAACGATGAGTGTGCGGTAACAGGCACAAAGACAGCAAACACAGAGGATAGGATTAGGAACAGAAGTAAGAGTGGTAAACAAGTGAATAGGCCCCTAAATAGGAGAGTATTCAAGTGAATAGGACTGAGGAGTAGACGACGAAGAGAGAGGGTTTATATATGTAAGTATGGGGTTTAGAGTAGGTCATCTGAGTCCTAAATGATTAAGGGCCGGTGTGGGAAGGAAAACATGAGGAAGATGCAAGGTAACCATGAGAATGATGAGAAGTCCATTGTGGGAACAGAGAAGTATCCTCATGGGAAAAGCAATGGAGATGAAAGATATGAGGTGTGATGTCATGATGACATCAGGGGCTAGGCCTCAGGTCATGTGAGGGATCTCATGGTCATGTGCACTGGTCACATGACCTTGAAAATGAAAGAATATCGTTAAGTTCGAAAGTGAAGAGAAGTGAAAAACGTAGCATATAGGTCCTGAACTATAACAGTTTCACACTGCTCACCCTAGTGCTCCACAACCCATTCAGGGCATCTCCGAGCTCAAATTTACATCCCTCTTCCATCCTTTTGGTCCCTCCTATACCAAATTCACCAATTCTCGACTAGACCTTGAATCTGGTGAATGGAGGGTAGTGTTATAGTTCAGGACCTATGTATATGCTACATTTTTCACTTTTCTTTGCTTTTACACTTGACGCTTCTCTTTCACTTTTGAAGTCACATGACCAGTGCACATAACCATGGAATATCTCACGTGACCTGAGGCCTCGCCCATGATGTCATCATGACATCATGCCTCATGTCTTTCATCTCTGTCTCCTTGTTCACACGAGTATACTTCCTTATTCCCACATGGACTTCTTGTCGTACTTGTGCTTGCCTTGCTTCTTCCACATGTTTCCTTATCTTTACTGGCCCTAAACTAAATTAGGACTCAGATGACCTACCCTAAATCCATTGCTAGTTACTACTTAAACCTGTACCCTCTTGTCATCTACTTTTCCTTAGTCCTATTCATTTGTATTCCCCTCCACCTTAGTGTAACGGCAAGAACCAACTCCAATGAGGGCGGCCTAGCCTCTAGCTAGGATGGCCCGAGTGTCGCCAAGAACAATAAATATGATAGCAGCCCTATAATGGTGGCTAACCGGCGAAAGGAGAGGATGAGCGGTACTCAAGTGTATCCAGGCCCCACTAGGTGGAGGGTAGAACAAATGAATAAGACTGGCTAGTCCAGTCGCATCGCTACCACTATATATACTGCTACGAGAGAGTGCATGGACTGTGCTGTGTACTTTAGGGTAGGTCTAAGGTAAGGAGCGTGGTAGCCATGAGGCATGATGTCATAGTGACATCATGGATCTAGGCAAAGTCTAGGTCGACCTGTAGGCATGTGATTGTGGGAACTAGCACATGCCCCTAAGGTACAATAGATAAGATGAAGAGTGGCCAAGTCACATGATCGTGAGAAGGAGTCACATGACCTCGAAAGTAGAAATCGTAAGTCCAGGATAAGAAGAATGCAGTGAACGTAACGGTAAGTGGTAGTGTCATAACCCGAACTACAACACTTAGGGGCCAGATACTTTCTGAATACCACTCTACCTACTTTTCTCAATGTTGAGCTTGTGAACAACTCATCATTTCTTCCTTACTTGCATTTGCCATTATCATGCCCATCACCACATGCTCATCAAATTACCACATTTTATGATCTATCTTGAAATGGCATAAATAACAAAAACAACTAAAAGAGATCAACACCTAATCTAGGTGTTGAGCGACTTTGGCAATGGTATGGACAGTATGGTTTCAAGTATCTAGCCACACATGGACTAGAACGTGATATTCATTGACGAGAAAATTGACTGTGCCCAAATAGAGTATAAAATGTGTATTGGTGATGAGCATGCAGTAATGGGCACAAAGACAGTAAGTGCAGAATAAGATTGAGGGTAAGAAGAGTGGTAGACAAATGACCAGGCCCCTAAGGTAGGAGAGTAATCAAGTGAATAGGACTAAGGAAAAATAGATGACAAAGAGGAGCGGGTTTATATAGTGAATAGTGATGGGTTTAGGGTAGGTTGTCTGAGTCCTAAGTAGTTAAGGGCCAGTGTGGGAAAGGAATCATGAGGTGAACACAAGGTGGCCATAAGGATGGCAAGAAGTCTGTGTGGGAAAAAGGAAGTATCCTCATGGGAAAAGGAACGGAGATGAAAGACATGAGGCATGATGTCATCATGACATCATGGGCTAGGCCTCAGGTCATGTGAGATGTCTCATAGTCACATGCACTGGTCATGTGACTTTGAAAATAGAAAGGAAATGTTAAGTGAGAAAAGTGAAAATGTAGCGTATAGATCCTGAACTATAACATATCTGAGAACCATCAACTTCCTTATACTCAAATATCACATTCTCATTCACATTTGGTTGGACATGTAGACTCATATAGTCCATACTATAACAGAGTGAAATGGCAAACATGGCAGAACCAACCTCAAATGAGGACAGCTTAGCCTCGAGCTAGGATGGCCAAGTGTTGCCTAGAATGATAAATACAACAAGGACCCTATAATGGTGGTCAACCAACAGAATGAGAGGAATGAGCGGTACTCAAGTGTACTCAGGCCCCACAATGTGGAGGGTAAGATAAATGAATAAGACTGGCTAACCCAGTTGCATTACTACCCTATATATAGTGATACCCTATCATGCACAGACCAAGCTATGTACTCTAGGGTAAGTAAAGAAGTAAGAAACATGGGCATGATGTTATAGTGACATCATGGATCTAGGCTAGTCTAGGGTGGCCTGTAGGCACATGATCGTGGGAACTAGCACATGCCCCTAAGGCACAATAAATAATGTAAACAGTGGCCAAGTCACATGATAGTGTGAACTAGTCATGTGACCTCAAAAGTAGAAATTGTAAGTCCGGGTAAAGGGGAAACCAATGAATGTAGCAGTAAATGGTAGTGTCATAGCCCAAACTACAACACATACTGTTGCTGAAGTCGCCCAACGCCTAGACTAGGTGTTGTGCTCATTGTTTTAGCTCTTGTCCAGTTTCATGTATCATAAGATAATTTAGATGCTATAAGATTAGGTAACCCAGATTAAGCCGGATTAAGCATTGTGTTAAATTACTGATGGAGCCTGTCTTGATATCTCATATCCACACTGTTTTGTCCTTGGGAAAGTGTATCATCTCTGTGTCTTGAGACAAAAAAGTGCAAATCTGGAATGCTGAGACAGGCTCTATCATGGCTGAGCCCTTCAATGGACACCAATTCCACCAAATTAGTGTGTTCATTGAAAGAATTGTCCATAACAGAGCCTGTCTTGAGATCCCAGATTTGCACTTTTTTATCCCAAGACCCAAAGATGATGTGCTTTTCCATCAGTTAAAAACCCAAATGAGGAGACTAAATGTGTGTTCTATTATAATGCTCTGTAATGATGATATGAATGCCACTGTCTTTCATTCAAACTGTCTCCCTGAGCTTGCGACCATAGATGCATTGAACTCTTGCCACATTGGTGCTGCAGAGATATACAGGTGCAGCAGGCTCTAAGTAAACAGTCCCTGAAAAACCACCATGAACTTCACAATGTCAGCTGCAGGATCAGCCAACTCCTAATTGCTATTCTATTTTATCATCAATTGATAAAAAAAATCAGATAGCACTGGAGATTGATGCATACCTGATATCACAGCTCAAGTGTCTTCATACCCAGTATGCCCACCTCATCTTTACCCAATAGACTAAGTGCCTCCAGCCAAAAGAGCAATTGAGAATGCATAAAGGCTTCAATATCAGAAAGCTAGTCACAGTCAAGTAACTAAGTGTTCAAGTAATGGACATGATTCACAAAATGCTGACAAGCATATGCAAGGGGCTCTGGAATGCATATCTTAGCATGTTGATATAGACCAGGAACATCCTCATTAAACATATTAAACATCTGTTAAAGCATAGTTGCTTCTTTATGAGACATAGTAGTGGGTGAGGAACTGGTTCTGGATTGATATGTTGATGAACTATGGATTACTCACATAGTGCTTGCAGTCTGTGAGATATTCAGCAATAGAGGCATGGAAGGTCCTGATTGGCTGATCTTCTCTGTACTGAAGGATGAATGGAAGGGTTGAAAAAATGACATGGAATGATGAGCATTCCAGTGCTAGAAGTTGATTGATTGCTAGGATGGTCATTGATACCTGACTGACAATGACAGCACTGACAATGACACAGAACTCATTGATCAAGTGGGTATTCCTTCAGTCTCCAATGTACTCCAGACCAGTAGTGAACAGACTATCAAGCCTATCAATGCTACTGCCATCATTCAACATGAGCAGATAATGAAGGCTGTTTTCTGGATTAAAAGACTTTTTGATGACTGATACCACCATTGATGTCAAAATGAACACACCCTCCATGTAAAGTGAGAATTTAAGCATGGTTGGATGTTCTGGCCAGCCAACTGTAGCCCAGCCATGTGGCAGTCCTTGTGGATTCTAGACACACTATATTTAAGGAAAGTGAGCACATTATTGATGCTCTCCAATTCTAGAACCCAAACTTGTTCAATTTTTTTTGGAGCCCACATGAATGGCACTACAATATCATGTTCCATACAACTGATGATTAGAAATTTAAGAGGGGGAGGTAGCATGGTAAACTTTTTCACTCTAAGATCCATGAGCATTCTGCATGTTTTGTCATCTCCACATTCATCAAGAGCATCTAGAATGACAAGGAAGGGGGAATTGTGTGCAAGTTGACATGTGGTCAATGACTCATAAAGAAGCTGTGTGAACTGAGTCACAAGTGATTCTGTGGCTATCATAGGATTCCACTCAACAGCTTGAAGGATAGCAGCTCAAATGTCT
>JBBPLC010000854.1:0-10028 GCA_038089535.1 Hemileccinum rubropunctum
TTCAGGGTAGGAGTTAGGGGCATTTATGATCCTGCAAGGGTCAGAGCTGATATATTTTAGTTCTCTTGCAAATATGAAGTCTTTCTAAAATGGCCCAACATTGGGACACTTATTTGAGCCACTGTATTCTAGGCATAGGGCAACTTCAGCGACGGTGTGAATGGTAGGAGTGCATGTGTCCAACCAAATGTGGACAAGTACATGGAATTCAGCAATGAGGAAGTTAACTGTTCCAAGGTAGAGCATAAATGAGGTAGACAAGGAGCATGTGATAATGTGCATGAAGTCGGCAATTGCAGAGTAAAATGGATTGGAAAGTATAAGAGTGGTATTTGAAGAAAATCTGGCCCCTAAGGTAGAGGGGGATACAAGTGAATAGGACTAAGGAAAGGTAGACAACAGGAGGATGTGGGTTTATATAGTGACTAGTGATAGGTTTAGGATAGGTCATCTGAGTCCTAAATAGTTTAGGGCCAGTATAGATAATGAACACTGAGGAAACCACAAGTACAGCAAGAAGTCCATGTGGGAAGAAAGAAGTGTACTCATAGATAGGGCTAGGCCTCAAGTCATGTAAGATGTCTCATGGTCACATGTAATTGTCATGTGATATCAAAAGTGAAAAGAATATGTTAAGTTTAAGAAATAATAGAAAAGTAAAAACGTAGCATGAGGTCCATGAACTATAACAAAGGAAGGGAATAGTCAAGATTATGCCCAGTGCAGTGGCAGGTGTAGCAGGATTGATTGTAATGAGGGTAATTGGGGTGAAGAGGGCTGTTATTAGACTTACCTTCATATGGTAACACTTGGACATTTACACTTATCTTATCAGATTAGACTTTATCTTATCATCACGTGACCTGATGATCTTATTGTAGTTACTATAGCTCGTCATGTAACATGACATCATCATAGGTCTGGAGCTCTATGACATCAACATATGTTATACCTTATGGTAACCTTATGGACTTTTTATTCAGTTATCTCCCACACTAGCTCTATAGTATAGGAGCCTACCCTAAACCCTCATATTTATCTATAAGTACCTGCATTCCCTCCTGTACTTTCCCTTAGTTCTATTCACTTGTTTCTTACCTGGTTCCCTATATCCAAACTGCCTGAGAGACATAGTGAAGGGACACTTTCCCTTTCTTTACTAGTTATGCCATCTGTCAAAGGCACTGTTGTATCTATAACCCTTCTTGCTGCTTATTCATATTGAGCTAGATGCTTCTCATCAACCTTGTCATTGTTGCCAGCAAGGAACTATAACAAGGGCCCTAAGGATAATTGGAGCATCTGGCCATGTGAAAGTGGGGTAATTTTTGTGATGGGACTAAAACTACTAGACAAGATTTTACCCTAATTTAGGAAAAGAGCAAGGTCAATGGTACTGATGATGGAATGAGACTAGGTATTGACTTAGAGATGAACAATGACAAGGAGGTCAAAGGCTTCAAAGACGAAGGATGTGAGATGGATCATATAACAGCATGCAATAATGTGCACAAAGATAGCAAATGCAGAATTAGGATTGGAAAGATAAGAAAAAGTAGTACTTGTGATGTTCCCGGTCTCTAAGAGGAAGAGGCTTTATATATGTAAGTAAGAGAGGTTTAGGGTAGGTTGTCTGAATCCAAAAGTGTTTAGGGCTGGGTTAAATAAGGAAACAATGAGGAGAACATGAGTATAGCAAGAAGTCCATTGTGGGAAGAAAGAAGCATACTCATGAGAGAAGACAGAAATGAATAGACATGAGGTATGATGTCATAATGATGTCATAGGGCTAGACCTCAGGTCATGTGAGATGTCTCATGGTGAAACCGGATGAAAGAACTACTATGGGCACTACACCTATTCAAGGTGTAGGGTGACTTCAGCAACAATGTGAAACGGGAATGAGAGAACAACTAGAGCACAACACCTAATCTAGGCGTTGGGCGACGCGACCTCTGCTACGGTGTGAACAGTACAAGTGCGGACGTCCAACCAGACATGGACAAGGAAGTGATATTCGAGTACAAGGAAGTTGATGGTGCCCAAGTAAATCATGTACTTGGCACAAGGACAACGAGCGTGTAGTAACGTAGCACAGGAGACGGCAAATGCAGAGTAGGATTGAAAATGTAGAAGAGTGGTAAACAAATGAACAGGCCCCTAAGTAGGAGAGTATTCAAGTGAATAGGACTAAGGGAAAGATGACGAAGGGAGAGGGTTTATATATGTAAGTATGGAGTGTTTAGGGTAGGTCGTCTGAGTCCTAAAGGGTTAAGGGCCGGTGTGGGAAACGAACATGAGGAAAATGCAAGGTAACCATGAGGATGGCGAGAAGTCTGTGTGGGAAGGAAGAAGTGTCCTCATGGGAAAGGAAATGGAGATGAAAGACATGAGACATGATGTCATGATGACATCATGGGCTAGGCCTCAGGTCATGTGAGGTGTCTCACAGTCATGTGCACTGGTCACGTGATTTCAAAAGGGAAAGGAAAAATGTTAAGTGTGAAAGTGAAGAAAAGTTGAAAACATAGCGTATGGGTTCTGAACTATAACACTACCCCCCATTCACCAGATTCGAGATCTAGTCGAGAATCGGTGAATTTGGTATAGAAAGGACCAAACAGGCGAAAGAGTGACGTGAATTCTGCCTTGGAGATGCCCTGGATGGGTCGGGGGGCATTAGGGTGCGTAGCATGAAACTCAGCTATTGCGTCCTGCGCGTGCTTTAAGTTGGCGGCGGGTTCCCAGGTGCGGTCTACCTCGTCCCATCCCTTCCAGTAGATGAGGGATTGTAACTTCCCGTGATGAAGTCTTGACTGGACGATTGTTATAGTTCAGGACCTATACGCTACGTTTTCCAATTTCCCTTATTTTTGAACTTAATGTTTCTTTTCACTTTCGATGTCATGTGACTGTGAGACATCTCACGTGACTTGAGGCCTAGCCCCATGATGTCATCATGACATTATACCTCAAGTCTTTCATCTCCATTCCTTTTCTCATGAGGACGCTTCTTACTTCCCACATGGACTTCTCGCCGTCCTCATGGCTTCCTCATTTTCCTTTCTTCCCATACCGGCCCTCAATCGATTAGGACTCAGACGACCTACCCTAAACTCCCTTACTTACATATATAAACCCTCCCCCTTTGTCGTCTATTTCCCAGTCCTATTCACTTGAATACCCTCCTCCTAGGGGCCTGTTCAATTGACTACCACTCTTCTGTACTATTCCTTTACTCTGCAATTGCCGACTTCGTGCACGTTATCGCACGCTTGACATCGTAACACGTTTATGCTCTATCTTGGAACCGTACACTTCCTCGTCGCCGAACTCCATATCCTTGTCCACGTTTGGCTGGACACTCGTAACAGAACTGTCCACACTGTCGCTGAAGTCGCCCAACGCCTAGATTAGGTGTTGTACTCCTCTTAGTTGTTTCATCCCGTTTCACTTGAATAGGACTGCCGCAAGGCCAAACCTGTTCATTCCCCCTCGCCTCCATCGTTACATGCGCTCTCGCGCTCGCGCAGATCACCTCCACTTTCAGCAACAACAAGCTGCCCTCAACCTCTATGCCACCACTCATATCATTCGCATTTCACCCGCACCAGAGCCTCTCCATTTCGCACCGTTTTTAGGGCTTCCAGCCTACGCCGACAAGGTCGACCCTAATGACCACCCTATCGAATAACCTCGCGAGTATTTTCCAGCCCCTATCCCTTCTCAAGAACCAACCCCCGCTCCTCGTTCTCCTTCCCCTTCCTTCTCCTCCCGCGCTGTCTCTCCCGTTTCCCCGCCTCTAGCTCTACCCTGTGCACGTCGTCAGCGCAAATACCGTCGCCTCGAACTCAAAAACGTTCAACCTGAAAATGGTCACTTTCCCGCCCTCTTCCGACTCCGCCCTCGAGCAGTTCTCCGTCGTCCCTCCAAATTTTTGTAAACAATGTCCAAGCAAGCCGCCGCCCCTCCCGTTGACCCCAACATTACGTGGGCCAACATTCATAACACCATGGCCAACATGGCCACACTTCTCCAGGCGTTGTTGCTCTCACAGCAACAAATGACGCAACAGTTAGCCGAAGCCGTGACGACACGTCCCTCATCGCTCCCCACTCAGCTCATCGCCGATCCTGGCACCTGGGACGGCAACCGAGTAACCTTTCGCCCCTGGTGGGTGAAGATTGCTACCTGGGTCCAGTGTCAAGGCAGTCTAGACGATCGTCAGCAAACCACCGCCGTTCTCCTACGAATGGTGGGCAAAGCTGAGTCATTTTCGAGAATCACTCTCGAAAAATATCAAAAGAAGAACTCCGTCCTCAAATGGCCAATGTGGGATGAATTGAAAAAAGAGGTTGAAGAACATTTCAGGATCGACATCCTGAAAGAAGAATCCTATATCCGGCTCACCAACCTTCGGCAAGGATCAATGCCAATCGAGGTGTTCACCCAACAATTCGAACTACTACGACAGGATGCAGACCTGTCCAAGCACGACAACAACGTCTTACGTTTGTATAAGGAACATATTGACTACAATATCTATTTCCAGTTGTCAACAAGGAGTCCTGCCCTTGCCGATTCGCTCGCTACTTGGCAAGAAAAGGCGATTGAAATGGGCAAAATGTTTGAGAAAATGCGGTTGGAGCATACCAAGCAACCGCAACAATGCCAATACAAACCCCGCTTCACGGAAGTAGGTACGCAACCAGGCCGAGGCGCCCCAATGGACACCCACGCGGTGCAACCGACCCAGCAGGATACAAGGACCTGCTACAACTGTAACAAGGTCGGTCACATCTCACGTGCATGCAAAGAACCACGTAAACCACGTGGCCAGCCAATTTTTGACCTGGTCACAGGCTGCACATGCTACACCCCGTCTTGCCCTGCTCCTCTCCGCGAGATACCACTCGCCCCCACCACCGCCGTCCCCGAAACAGCACAAGGATCCGGAAATCCCCTGTGGATGACCGAAGAGGCCCAGGCCTATTACCTGGACATGTTCGAGTCCCGAGCCCGCCAGCTCGCCGCAGAAGGACTCAAGGGAAAAGGCAAAGCCGAGTAGTGGGAGGTACCTACTCAGCTAAGGACCCTTCTTTTTCTTTTTCATCTTCTTCCTTTAATCGTTTTTCTGTACTTGGGGAGATGGACGGTGGGTTGGACGACATTGACTTACCGAACAATTCTTGTTATACTAGTTATGATACTGACTCCGAAGGAGCGTCTCTTCGGAGCGCGGCACCAAAGGATAAAAATAGTGTGCTTAATTCTCCGATTATGAATGACTTCTAACCCTAACCTTACCCTCAGGAATACCTCTCCTGCTGGGGAATTCGACATCGATACTGACATTTATTTCCAGAAAAACAACAAATGGCAAAAAACATCGGAAAAAGCGCTCCTCAATTCTGGAGCAGTCCAAACTTTCGTGGACAAAAAATGGGTAACGTCCCTCAGTATACCCACTAAAAAATTATCCCTCCCTCGCTCTATCACTGACGCCGATGGAACCTCTTCATCCCATGGCACAATTACAGACTATGTTTCAGTAGTATTCTCATACCAAGGACACTCTGAAGGAGTGGATGCCTTAGTAACGAATCTAGGCACTCACCATATCTATCTAGGTTACGACTGGTTTCAACGCCACAACCCTCTCATCGACTGGGTCGATAAAGAAATCAAGTTCTGCCATTGCACTCGCAACTGCGTTACAATTAACGTGGCAGAAGTGATTAACGAGGTCTGGAACCCATCTATTCACTTCATCGAGGAAGGACTCGCCGAAAAGGTACCCAAGCAGTACCATGAGTTCCTCGACGTATTTAGTAAGGAGGAGTCAAAATGAATGCCGGTCTGCAAACCCTGGGACCACGCTATTGATCTCAAACCCAATTTCATTCCCAAAAAGGGCTGGGTAATCCCTCTTTCCGACGCCGAACTGGAAGAAGTCCGGAACTTCATTAACTCCGAACAAGAAAAGGGCTATATCCACCCATCAAAATCCCCACAAACAGCTCCAGTATTCTTTATTCCCAAAAAAACTGGCAAGAAGCGCCTCGTCATGGACTACCAATATTTAAATGAGGGTACAGTTAAAAACTCATACCCTCTTCCTCTTATTTCCGCCCTTGTCGACCGCCTTAAGGGCGCAGACAAATTCACCTGCCTCGACCTTAGGTGGGGGTACAACAATGTTCGCATCAAAAACAGCGATGAATGGAAAGCGGCTTTTGTCACGCCCCTGGGGGCTTATGAACCAGTTGTAATGTATTTTGGGATGACTAACTCTCCTCCCACCTTCCAGCAAATGATGAACAACATATTTAATGACATGTACGCCGCAGTTATCGTTTACCTTGATGACATGTGCATTTTTACCAAAAACAAAACAAACGAAGAACACTCCGAGGTCATGAAGGAAGTTTTACGCCAGTTACGTGAAAATGATCTTTACGCAAAACTGGAAAAATGCGTATTTAATGCCGACAAAGTTGACTTTTTAGGCATGACAGTATCTGCCGACGGCGTCAGTATGCAGAATAACAAGGTCGATGCAATACTCGACTGGCCGGCCCCCACGAAGCTCAAGCAGCTTCAATCTTTCCTCGGACTATATAACTATTACCATCACTTTATTAACGGTTTTGGACAGATCGCTCGCCCCCTCAACGATCTTACAAAGAAAAACATGCCATATACCTGGGGGGAGGCACAACAAAACGCGTTTGACATGCTCAAAAAACGATTCATGACTGCTCCTCTCCTCGCATTCCCTGACGCTTCAAGGGAGATGCGCGTCGAAACTGACACCAGCGATATCGCTATGGGCGCAGTATTGTCCGTTCTAGGGGAGGATAGCTCATGGCGCCCTTGTGCCTTTCTTTCTCATTCTTTTTCCTCTGCTGAACGTAACTACCCAGTCTATGACAAGGAGTTACTTGCCATCATTCGTGCTCTCGAGGAGTGGCAACATTATTTATTTGGGAAAACTAACTTCGAGATTTAGACAGATCATAAAAATCTCAAATATTGGAAAAAACCGCAGACACTCTCGGGTCGTCAAGCCCGCTGGCACAAGTTGCTGCAAGAATTCAACTACATGCTAATTTATAAACCCGGCACCATGAATAGGCGTGCTGATGCTCTCTCTCGTCGCCCCGACCATGGCAACGCTGTCGATAAATTAAATGAGAACATCACCATATTCCCCTCCACCGTTCTCCATTCTTCCTCCTTACCTATTCTGGTTGAACTGACTTCCACAGACGCCCACCTACCCTCAAAGGGCTCTCCCGATGCTGCAGGCTTCGACCTGTATGCATCCATTGATCTTGACATCCCCACCCACGATCAAGCTCTCATTCCCACCTGTGTCAAGATCCAGCTTCCCTCTGGCACCTATGGCAGAATTGCACCACGTTCAGGCCTTGCCCTCAAACATAAAATCGACGTCATGGCTAGAGTCATTGACGCCGATTATAGGGGAGAAATTGGTGTAATTCTGTTCAACCACTCCGATTCCCCGTTCCACATCTCTAAATTCGACCGCATTGCACAACTAATTATTGAAAAAATAGAAAACCCAACATTAACAGAAGAAAATGCTCTTGATGAGTCACAACGAAACGACAAAGGCTTCAGTTCTACAGGAATCAAAGCAATCTCTTCCACTTCTTTATCCCCAAATTTTGAAACTAAACTATCTTTTGAATCTGCCAGAATGGACGTTGACGCTATCAACAAATACGAATACTACACAAACGAAAAACTATTCAGAAATTCGAACGGGATTATTTTCATCCCACCTTCCCTTCGCACCGAGTTAATCTCTCTATTTCACGATTCCCCCGTCGCAGGCCATCCAGGCCGCGATCATACGATTTCTTCTATTAAACACTTTTACTGGTGACCTGGCACTGCCAAAGACATTTCTTCCTATATCGAACACTGCCAGGTGTGCTCCCTCACGAAGGGTTCATCAAAGCCACCGGCAGGAAAACTCATGCCATTACCTGTTCCTTCCCACCCATGGGAAGATATCTCCTTCGATTTCATCACCAGACTACCCCTTTCTAACAGTTTTGATTCTATCGGGGTAGTCGTCGATCGTTTTTCTAAAGAAATCATTCTTTTTCCTTGCCTTAAAACTACCTCTTCCTCAGACTCAGCCACACTATTTAGAGACCACATATGGTGTCTACACGGACTCCCTAACACTATTCTCTCGGACAGAGGACCACAATTCGTCTCAGAGTTCACCAAAGAACTTTGCAAAGCTCTTGGCATCCAGCAGAAACTCTCCACAGCGTACCATCCCCAAACGGACGGCCAGACGGAACGGGTCAACAGAGAAGTTATCGTGTACCTCCGAGCTTACGTCGCTACAAAGCAGGACACTTGGGCCTCATGGCTAAAAATGGCGTAGTTTGCGCACAATAACACTCTCACCACCACCACGGGAACCATGCCTTTTTCCGTTACGCGAAACTACCCTCCACGCATGGGAACAGAGCCCACAAACTCCACTACGACTCCTGGGGGGTCATTCGGTAAAACTATGGGAAAAAACCACGAAGAGATTGCTTCCACACTACAGAAAACCCACGATTGGATGTCGCACACACAAACATCCAAATGCTCTTCTGCTCCCGAATATTCTATTGGAGATCTAGTCTGGCTCTCCACCAAACACCTTTCCCCTGTTCTCCCTAATGCCGTCACCCTCGCTCTCCCCTCATCCGTTTCCATCCATCCAACCATTAATATTTCCCACGTAAAACCTTACAAAGCCCCACTGGACGGTCAAAACGTATTTAAACCAGATCCTATTACCGTGACCGAAGATCGTCATGAAGAATATGAAGTCAATCGCATCATCTAGTCAAGGCTTCATCGCGGCAAACTGCAGTACCTCATCCACTGGAAAGGATGGGACGAGGTGGATCGCACCTGGGAGCCCGCCATTAATTTAAAACATGCGCAAGATGCAATCGCCGAGTTTCATGCTTCCCACCCAAATGCTCCACGACCCATTCGGGGCATCTCCGAGTTAGAATTCACGTCCCTCTTTCGGCCGTTCGGTCCCTCCTATACCGAATTCACCGATTCTCGACTAGATCTCGAATCTGGTGAATGGGAGGTAGTGTTATAGTTCAGGACCTATATGCTACATTTTCCAATTTCCCTTATTTTTGAACTTAACGTTTCTTTTCACTTTCGAAGTCATGTGACCGTGAGACATCTCATGTGACTTGTGGCCTAGCCCCATGATGTCATCATGACATTATACCTCAAGTCTTTCATCTCCGTTTCCTTTTCCCATGAGAATGCTTCTTACTTCCCACACGGACTTCTCGCCGTCCTCATGGCTTCCTCATTTTCCTTTCTTCCCATACCGGCCCTCAATCGATTAGGACTCAGACGACCTACCCTAAACTCCCTTACTTACATATATAAACCCTCCCCCTTTGTTGTCTATTCCCCAGTCCTATTCACTTGAATACCCTCCTCCTAGGGGCCTGTTCAATTGACTACCACTCTTCTGTACTATTCCTTTACTCTGCAATTGCCGACTTCATGCACGTTATCGCACGCTTGACATCGTAACACGTTTATGCTCTATCTTGGAACCGTACACTTCCTCGTTGCTGAACTCCACGTCCTTGTTGTAACGGAGTGGAACAGCAAACGAGGCAGCTCCATCCACCTTGCGGGAAGGTTCCTGCTGGCGTGGACGACGAGTGGCATCTAGCCAATAGATAAGGCCAATGAGGAGGGGAAGGGTTTGACAACGAGTGCCTTTCGTAATGGGATGGCATAACCCAGCAAGAGTGTGGGGTAGAACACCCACTATGTACCTCAGGCAGTTTGGATGTGGGGAACCGGGCAAGATACAAAGTGAATAGAACTAAGGAATATACAGGGAGGGTCTGCGGTATATATATGTAAGGGTACAGTTTAGGGGAGGCTCCCTGTATGCGTGAGGGCCAGTCTATAGTAGATGACTAAGGTAACATGAGGTG
>JBBPLC010000855.1:0-10015 GCA_038089535.1 Hemileccinum rubropunctum
CCAGGCCCCACAGTGTGGAGGGTAGAACAAATGAATAAGACTGGCTAACCCAGTCGCATCGCTACCACTATATATACTACTACGATAGAGTGCACGGACCAAGCAGTGTACTCTAGGGCAGGTCTAAGGTAAAGGAATGTGGTAGCCGTGAGGCATGATGTCATAGTGACATCATGGATCTAGGCAAGTCTAGGTTGGCCTGTAGGCACGTGATCGTGGGAACTAGCACATGCCCCTAAGGTACAATAAATAATGTAAAGTGTGGCCAAGTCACGTGATCGTGGGAAGGAGTCATGTGACCTCGAAAGTAGAAATCGTAAGTCTGGGATAAGGAGAAGTCAAGGAACATAACAGTAAATGGTAGTGTCGTAGCCCGAACTACAACACTCAAGTGTACTCAGGCCCCACAATGTGGAGGGTAAGACAAATGAAAAAGGCTGGCTAACCCAGTTGCATTGCTACCCTATATATAGTGATACCCTATTGTGCACGAACCAAGCAGTATACTCTAGGGTAGGTATAAAAATAAGGAATGTGGGTAGTGCAAGGCATGATATCATAGTGACATCATGGATCTAGGCTAGTCTAGGTCAACCTGCAAGCATATGATCATGGAAACTGGCACATGCCCCTAAGGTACAATAGATAAGATAATGAATAGTGGCCAAGTCATGTGATGGTGTGAACTAGTCACGTGACCTCGAAAGTAGAAAGCATAGGTCCAGAAAAAGGGGAAATCAATGAACGTAGTGGTAAACGGTAGTGTCATAGCCCGAACTACAACATGTTTGAATTCTTTCTTGCTGAAAATGTCAAGGAATTCATGATATTGAGAGAGTGCCTTTTCCACTAGGCCCTCCTCAATAGAGTGAATGGATGGATTCCAGATCCCATTGACAAGGTTTGCTGCATTGATGGTCATGTAGTTATGCATGCAGCAACAGAACTTTATCTCTTTGTCCACCCAGTCAATGAGTGGATTGTGGTGTTGAAACCAGTCATAACCTAGATAAATGCAGTGAGTTCCCAAATTAGTTACCAAGGTGTCGACTCCTTCAGAGTAACCCTGGTATGAACAAATGATGGAAACATAATCTGTAATAGTACCATGGGATGAAGAGATCCCATCAGTGTTAGTGATTGAATGAGGGAGTGAAAGTTTTTTAGTGGGAATGCCAAAAGACGTTACCCAATATTTGTGGATGAAAGTCTGGACTGTGCTAGAGTCAAGGAGCATTTTTTCCGATGTTTTTTGCTATTTATTGTGTTTCTGAAAATAAATGTCAGTGTTAATATCAAATTCTCCTCCAGAAAAGGTGTTTCTGAGGTTAAGGTTAGGGGAGAATGTGGGAAAAAAAGAAACTTTGTCTGTAATTGGAGAATTAAGCACACTATTTTTATACTCTGGTGCTATGTTCTGAAGAGATGCTTCTTCAGAGGCGGTATTGTAACTAGTACAAGTGTTTAGTAAGTCAATGTCATCCAACAAACTGTCCATCTCCCCAAGTACAGCGAAACGATTAGAAAAAGAAAAATGAAGTGAAGAATGAACAGAAGAAGCAGAACTGTCCTTGGCTGAGTGAAGATCTCTCAGATTCACTCAGCTTTCTCTTTTCCCTTCAATCCAGCAGTGGCAAGTTGATGAGCATGTGAAATGGGATAAAACTTAAAACTGGAGCATGACATCTAATCTAGACGTTGGGTGACTTCTGCTATGGTGTGAACTTGTTAGGTGTGAACATCTAACCAGACATGGATGAGAATGTGATAATTGAGAACTAAGAAGTTGATAGTGCCCAAGTAAATCATGTACTGGGCATGAAATGAGTTATAATAAGCATGCAGTAATGTTGCATGAGAGATGGCAAATGCAGAGTAGGATTAGTAGTGGTAAAAGTGGTAGACAAGAGAACTGGTCCCAAAGGTGGAGAGGATTCAAGTGAATAGAACTGGGGAAAGTAGACAATGAGGGAAGAGAATTTAAGTAGTGACTAGTGATGAGTTTTGTTGTAGTTCAGGCTATGACACTACCGCTTACCGTTACGTTCCCTTGACTCTCCTTTTCCCGGACTTACGATCTTTACTTTCGAGGTCATGTGACCAGTTCCCACGATCATGTGACTTGGCCACCTTTCTATTATTTATTGTACCTTAGGGGCACGTGCTAGTTCCCACAATCATGTGCCTACAGGCCACCCTAGACTAGCCTAGATCCATGACATCACTATGATGTCATACCTCACAGCTACCACACTCCTTTCTTATCTTCTTATCTTTACCTGCCCTAATGTACACTGCTTGGTCAGTGCATGATAGGTAGACACTATATAAGGAGTAGTAGCTCATCTGTATTCGCTAGTCTTATTCATTTGTTCTACCCTCCACCTTGTGGGGCCTGGGATACTTGAGTACCACTCATCCTCTCCTTCTGCCGGCTTGCCACCGTTATAGGGCTGCTATTGTATTTATCGTTCTAGGCAACACTTGGACCATCCGTTACAAGTTTAGGGTAGGTTGTCTGAGTCCTAAATAGTTTAGGGCCAGTTAAGAAGGGAGAACATGAGGAAAAAGTCAGGTAAACACTGAAACAGAGTGAGCAATGAAAACAACTAAAGTTGGGCAACACCTAATCTAGATGTTGGGTGACCACTGTGATGGTGTGAATGGTGCAACTGTGGGTGTCTAGCCAGATGTGGACTAAGACGTGGTATTTGGTGACAAGGAAATTGATGATGCCCAAGTAGAGCATAAAACATTGTATAATGAGGAGCGTGCAGTAACAGGCACAAAGATGGCAAGTGCAGAGTAGGATTAGAAACTAAGAGTGGTAGACAAATGAACAGGCCCCTAAGGTGGAGAGTATTGTGATGGGACTAAGGAAAAGTAGATGACAGAGATGAGCAGGTTTATATAGTGAATAGCAGTGGGTTTAGAGTAGGTTATCTGAGTCCTAAATAGTTAAGGGCCAGTATGAGAGAGGAAACACAAGGTGAACACAAGGGGACCATGAGAATGGCGAGAAGTCTGTGTGGGAAGAAAGAAGCATCCTTATGGGAAAGGAAATGGAGATGAAAGACATGAGGCATGATGTCATGATGACATTATGGGCTAGGCCTCAGGTCACATGAGATGTCTCACAGTCACATGTACTAATCACATGACTTCGAAAGTAAAAAGAAAGCATTAAGTCCGAAAAGTGAAGAACAGTTGAAAACGTAGCATATAGGTCCTGAACTATAACACTACCCCCCATTCACCAGATTCAAGATCTAGTTGAGAATCAGTGAATTCAGTATAGGAGGAACTGAAAGAACGAAAGAGAGATGTAAATTCAAGCTTGGAGATACCTCTGATGGGTTGTGGGGCGTTGGAGTGAGTGGCATAAAACTCAGCTATTGCATCTTGCACATGTTTTAAATTAACAGCGGGTTCCCAGGTGCGATCTACCTCGTCCCATCCTTTCCAGTGGATGAGGTATTGTAATTTCCCGTGATGAAGTCTTGACTAGACAATGCGATCGACTTTGTATTCTTCGTGACGGTCTTCAGTCACAGAAATGGGATCTGGTTTAAATATGGATTGTCCATCCAGTGGGGCTTTGTATGGTTTTACATGTGAAATATTGACTGTGGGATGGATGGAAATGGAGGAAGGAAGGACGAGGGTGACGGCATTAGGGAGTACAGTGGAAACTTGGTATGGACCAATGAATTTTTGCCCAAGTTTACACATGGGATAAGGAAGTGTGAGGTGTTTGGTGAAGAGCCAAATGAGATCTCCAATAGAATAGTTGGGAGCGGAAGAGTGCTTGGATGTTTGTGCATGCGACATCTGATTGCGGGTTTTTTGTAGTGTGGAAGCAATCTCTTTGTGGGAGTGACCAATAGTTTTACCGAATGACCCCCCAGGAGTCGTAGTGGAGATTGTGGGCTCCGTTCCCATGCACAGTGAGTAGTTTCATGTAATTGAAAAAGGAGTGGTTCCTGTGGCAGTGGTTAGAGTGTTGTTGTGCACGAATTGCACCATTTTCAGCCATGAGGCCCAAGTCTCCTGCTTTTTAGTGATGTAAGCACAGAGATACGTGATAACTTCTCAGTTGACCCAGTCCATCTGGCTGTCCATTTGAGGATGATATGCCATTGAGAGTTTCTGTTGAATGCCTAGAACTTTGCAGAGTTTTTTGGTAAACTCTGAGATGAACTGCAGTCCCCTGTCCGAGAGAATAGTGTTAGATAGTCTGTGGAGACACCATACATGATCTCTAAATAAGGTGGCTAAGTCCGAGGAAGAGGTTGTTTTTGAACAAGGAAAGAGAACTCTTTCTTTGGAAAAACAATCAATGACTACCCCTATGGAATCAAAACCATTGGAAGGGGGTAGTCCTGTGACAAAATCAAATGAAATATCTTCCCATGGGTGGGAAGGAACGGAAAGAGGCATGAGTTTTCCTGCTGGTGGCTTTGATGAACCCTTCATGAGGGAGCACACCTGGCAGTGGTTAATATAAGTAGCAATGTCTTTGGCGGCTCCAGGCCACCAGTAAAAATATTTAATGGAAGAAACAGTACGGTTGCGGCCAGGGTGACCAGCGATGGGGAAATCATGAAAGAGTGAGATTAACTTGGTGCAAAGAAAAGGTGGCATGAAGACGATGCCATTCAAATTTCTGAAAAGTTTTGCTGAAGTGTAATATTTGTATTTGTTGATAGCATCAATGTCCAGCTTGGCTGATTCTAAAGATAGTTTAGTTTCAAAGTTCAGAGAGAGAGAGATGGAAGAGATGTTATAGTTCGAGTCCTATATGATACATTTTCAACTTTTCTTCACTTTTGGACTTAACATTTTCTTTTCATTTTCGAAGTCATGTGACTAGCGCACGTGACTGTGAGACCCCTCACGTGACCTGAGGCCTAGCCCATGATGTCATTATGACATCACGCCTCATGTCCTTCATTTCTGTTCTCTTTCCCATGAGGACGCTTCTTTCTTCCCACACGGACTTCTTACCATTCTCATGGTTACCTTGCATTTCCCTCATGTTCATTCTCTCACACCGGCCCTCAATCAATTAGGACTCAGACAACCTACCCTAAACACTCCATACTTACATATATAAACCCTCTCCCTTTGTTGTCTACTCCTCAGTCCTATTCACTTGAATACTCTCCTACTTAGGGGCCTGTTCATTTGTGTATCACTCTTCTTACTTCAATCCTACTCTGCAGTTGCTGTCTCTCATGCTACGTTAGTGCACACTCGTCATCTTGTGCCAAGTGCATGATTTACTTGGGCACCATTAACTTCCTTGTCCTCGAATATCACGTTCTCGTCCATGTCTGGTTAGACATTCACACCCGTACAGTCCACACTATCGCTGAAGTCGCCCAACACCTAGATTAGGTGTCGTCCACCTTAGTTGTTTTCGTCATTCACCCTGTTTCAGTGTTTTCATGGGAAATGGAATGGAGATGAAAAACATAAGGCATGATGTCATGATGACATCATGGGCTAGGCCTCAGGTCACATGAGAGGTCTCACGGTCACATGCACTAGTCACATGACTTCGAAAGTGAAGGGAAAGTGTTAAGTGTGAAAGGTAAGGAAGAGTTTTGAAAATGTAGCATATAGATCCTGAACTATAACACTTTCACCTGCTCAGTCCCTCCTATACCAAATTCACCAACTCAAGATTGGACCTTGAAGCTGGTGAATGGGGGGTAGTATTATAGTTCAAGGACCTTATGCTATATTTTCTCATTTTTCCTTCATTTCTTACTTGACATTTTCTTTCTGTTTTTGAAGTCACATGACTTGTGCACATGACTGTGAGAACATTACATGACCTGAGACCTAGCCCAGTGATGTCACTATGACATCACACCTTATATCATCTTCATTTCCATTTCTTTCACACAAGTATGCATTCTTCTTCCCATACAGACTTCTCATCATACTCATGTTTTCCTCATTTTCCCCTTCTCACCCAGCCCTAAACTATTTAGGACTCATATAACCTACTCTAAACCAATCACTAGTCACTATATAAACCCTCTCTCTTTGTCATCTGTTCCTTAGTCCTATTTACTTGATCTCCTCTCCACTTGGGGCTATGATTGTAATAGAGTGGAATGGCAAATGAGGCCGAACCAACCCCAAACAAGGATGGCCGAGTCAAGACCCAGATAGCTGAGGTCGCCAAGAATGATACATACAAGGAGAACCCTATAATGGTGGTCAACTGGCAAGAGAGAGGAAGTGAGTGGTACTTAAGTGTACTCAGGCCCCATACAATGGAGGGTTAGACAAATGAATAAGACTGGCTAACCCAGTCTCATCACTACCTTATATATAGTGATACTCTATTGTGCACAGACCAAGCTGTGTACTCTAGGGTAGGTAAAGAAAGGAATGTGGTAGCAATGAGACATGACATCATAGTGATGTCACAGATCTAGGCTAGTCTAGGTTGGCCTGTAGGCATGTGATTGTGGGAACTAGCACTGCTCCTAAGGTTCAATAGATAAGATAACAAAGAGAGACTAGTCACGTGATCATGAGAATGGTCATGTGACCTTGAAAGTAGAAATTGTAAGTCCAGGTAAAGAAGAAGACAGAGAATATAATGGTAAGCAGTAGTGTCATAGCCTGAACTACAACCAGGATTACTTTGAGTACCACTCCTACCTTCACATTTGCTGGTTTAGCCTCCATTACCAGGCTCTGTTCATGTTCTACATCACTACTCTCATAATCAAAGCCTTTGGATTATATATCCTCATCCACATCTGGATCAATTCCTACACCCAAAATATCCTTACTATTGCCAAAGTTGCCATTGCTCTAGTTTAGGGTAATGTTTCCAGTTTAAGTCTTAGTCCCATTTCAGTGTCCTCAGTTCCCTGAGTCCCTTGAAACCATTTTCTCAACATTTTTCTTGACCTTTGATCCTCCTTGAACCCTTCAGGATGCTATTTTACCTCTTTAAGAGTGTTCTCCCTGGAGAGCTGTCCTTTGCTTGTGTTCTACACTTGAAAGCAGCACTTTCAGACAATACTATCTAGAATCAGTACATAAATCACCATGCTCTTCACAAGGCTATAGTTTGTGGACCTCATGCTACATTTTCATTTCTTCTTCATTTCTCATAACTTAACATTCTCTTTCACTTTCAAAAATCACATGACCATGAGACATCTCACATGCCCTGAGGCCTAGTTCCTGACATCACTATAACATCATGCCTCATCTCTTCATTTTCATCTTCCTATCACAAGTATTCTTCTTCTTTCCCACATGGACTTCTCACCATACTTATGTTATCCTCATTGTTTTTTATCTAACCTGGCCCTAAACTATTTAGGACTGAGACAACCCACCCTAAACCTCCCATACTTACATATATAAACCATTCTCTCTCATCCTCTCTTCTCTCAGTCCTATTTATTTGATCTCCTCTCCTACTTAGGGGCCAGGATTTCCTTGAGTACTACTCTTTCTTCCTTCCCTTCCTACTCTGCATTTGCTGACATCGTCCTCATTATTGGATGCTATTACATGTCCTACATTTGCCCCTTTAACAGCAAGAAAGTTTAAACTTTCTTTTTATGTTACTCATAGTTAATAATACAAAATATAAAGATATTCCATCAACACCAAAATTTAAATGTCCAAAAGTTAAGTAATCAAATTCAGAAACAAATTGAAATTGAGTTGTATTAGAATTAAAATTTATTCCTTTGCTATTGAATTCACATCACTTGTCATTATTGTCCATATCTGGGTAGACCCTTGTTTGCATTTAATTGTTGCCATTGCTGAACTTGCCATTCCTCTAAATTAGGGTAACTTCTCATTTGTTAAGTTTAGTCCTGTTTCAGCTATTGAAGAGGCCCATACAATGGCACTTGCTAGGTCTGTGAAACAGCCTGCTCAGATAGTAGAAACTATACCTAAGAACTTATAAGTTCATGCCAATATGAAATTCAGGGACTTACTTTCAAGGATAAAGGCCAGAGCTAAAGAAGCAAAGAAAAATGATCTATGTAAGCAACCTCAGTAAAGACTGGAGGAAGAAAGTCAATCAAATCAAAGGTACAATCACAAGAACACATGGACAATACTGGCATTGTTATAGTTCGGGCTGTAACACTACCGCTTACTGCTACGTTCCCTGATTTCTCTTTTTCCCAGACTTACTATTTCTACTTTTGAGGTCACATGACTTGGCTACATCTTATCTTATCTATTGTACCTTAGGGTCACATGACTACTCACATGACCATAGGCCTAGACTCTGCCTAGACCATGACATCATCTGACATCATGCCTCATGGCTACCACATTCCTTACCTTAGACTTGTCCTAGAGTACACAGCTTGGTCCATGCACTCTAGCTAGACAGTATATATAGTGGTAGCATAGCAACTGATATCCCCAGTCTTATTCATTTGTTCTACCCTCCATTGTATGGGGCCTAGCAATACTTAAGTACTACTTACCCTTCCCCTCTCTTGCTAGTTAGCCACCATTATCAGGCTTAATGATATAATGCTGGTTATCAACATCTCCTCCTCATCTCTTCCTCTTGTCATTAACATACCAATAACCACTGTCAATGATCACTGATGGCTATTACGATTCACTTTTTCTTTGCCTTTCACATTAGCATTCGCCCTACACTTCTTGCTAATGCTTTTCTTTCACATGATGACCACTACTTGCTTCTGCCCTTCTCACAATGGTCATCACAATTACGAACTCTTATCTCTTCCCACTTCCTTCCGACGGACAGCCATGTTTCCTTTGTTCCGATAACTTCCATTATCTTCCTCACTCTACTTACCTTATCGGGTTCCCTTTGACCTTCTGCTGCTACACAGCTTGGTCCATGCATAGTCTCCCTTAGGTATATAAAGCCTGCCATTGCTACCTTGTATTCTCCAAGCTAGACCTACCTGGAATAGCATCTTTGTTTCCTTCACTCGTCCATCGCTCTCTAAGTCACCCGTCCTACTTTTGAGTGGACACTCATCATTCTACCTTCGTCTCCGGTTGCTCTTCTTTGCGACTCGTCCCTACCACTCTTCTTTGCGGTCATCCTATTGACAAGGGTATCCCTTGGTCAACTATCCTTCGTCCACCTCAGGAAGTCCCTGCGGAAGTCTCCGGTCGTTAACCACATGACTCGTCCTTGTCTCCGGTCGCCTCTCTCGTGACTCGTCCCGTCGATAAGCAAGCTCCTTAATCAACATCCCTCATCTCCCAGGTCTATGTTCGTTCCTACCCGGACTGACCGTAACAATGGCTATGTCTATCTTTATATCCATACCCTTACGCTGATCCTCCATTATATCTATTCCTTTGTTTCCTGGCAACACTTCAGATGCTCCTAGCTAAGGGCATCCTTGTTAGGAGTTGATTCTGCCTTGTTTGCTGTTCCACTCCATTATAGGCATTGACCCCAACAATCTTACTCTCTCAGTCAATGCACAGGAAGATGTTATGATCAGGTACCAAACAATTGTAACCTTGGTGGCACAAGGAGAGTCCAGAATGGGCAATGAAGTCCCATAGATCATTCATAAAACCTTGGAGAACCCAGTGTAACGGCAAGAACCAACTCCAATGAGGGTGGCCTAGCCTCTAGCTAGGATGGCCCGAGTGTCACCAAGAACGATAAATACGATAGCAGCCCTATAACGGTGGCAAGCCGGCAGAAGGAAGGGATGAGCGGTACTCAAGTGTATCCAGGCCCCACTAGGTGGAGGGTAGAACAAATGAATAAAACTGGCTAACCCAGTTGCACCACTACCTCTATACAGTGGCTCAAATAAGTGTCCCAATGTTGGGCCATTTTAGAAAGACTTCATATTTGCAAGAGAACTAAAATATATCAGCTCTGACTCTTGCAGGATCATAAATGCCCCTAACTCCTACCCTGAAGATAAGCCCTTAGGCATGTGATTTGATTACCATGGCACTGAGATATATCCATATTAAAATGTTATGTCATTGG
>JBBPLC010000856.1:0-10011 GCA_038089535.1 Hemileccinum rubropunctum
CATCATTGCAATTTATGAAAAGGAATCACCCCTTTGAGTATACATGTCCAGGCATAGTGGATATCTGGGTCAACCATGGACCAAAAAACATAGTGGGTAATAACATGTGTATTGCATCTATTATTTGGCTTACAATTGTAAAAGGTAACAAGGGAATCATCCCATTTAATTTGGTTCATCTTGGGCTTGCTCATGCACAAGGCAGCCAAATTCAATGTGTCTTTTACTCTGCTGAAAGAGAGGGGGATAGTTGATTTTCATACTGATCTACTGGCCAACCTTCGGAATCTGCCTTATGGACCATTTCTGGCAGTCACATCACTTGTCAGTTTGGATATGGCACAGGAGATAGCAAAAAGGGAGGTTGTTGAAAGACCAATAACAAAGAGACCTAATAATCATACATCAGATGAGGCAGGGCCATCAAAGAGAGTCAGAATGCATATATAAATAAATAAACCTTTGCTAATGTGATATATATTGTGTTATAGGATTCATGATATGATTACTATAACACTTGGATGCTTATCTTATCTTATCAGGTAGCATCTCATGTGATGATCCCCACAGCTAGGCTTAGGGTCTAGGACTGCACCTAGACTGGTCACATGACATGACGTCATCATTGGGCCTGGAGCTATGACCTCATTGGTCTAGGCTATGACATCACTGATGATGTCATGCCTCATGGTTACCTCATGGATGTTACGGTTGGTCCAGGTAGGAGCAAACGTAGACCTAGGAGACGAGGGATGTCGACTAAGGGACTTTCTTATTGACAGGACAAGTTGTGAGAAAGGCGACCGGAGATAAAGATGAGTCATGTGGTTAACGACCGGAGACTTCCACAGGGGCTTCCTAAGGTGGACGAAGGATAATCGACCAAGGGATACCCTTATTGACGGGACAACTGCAAAGAAGAGTGATGGGGACAAGTTGCAACGAAGAGCGACTGGAGACAAAGGTAGAGTGACGAGCGTCCACTCAAAAGTAGGACAAGTGACTTAGAGAAGCGATGGACGAGTGAAGGAAACAAAGATGCTATTCCAGGTAGGTCTAGCTTGGGGAATACAAGGTAGTGACGGCAGGCTTTATATATCTAAGGCAGACTGTGCACGGACCAAGCTATGTAGCAGTAGAAGGTCAGAGGGAACCTGATAAGGTAGGTGGAGCAAGGAAGATAACGGGAGTTATTGGAACAAAGGAAACGTGGCTGTCCATTGGAACAAGAAGGAAGCGGGAATAGAGAGATAAGAGTTTGTAGTCATGATGACCATTGTGAGAAGAGCGGAAGTAAGCGGTGATCATCGTGCGAAGGAAAAAGAGGACAAGAGCATGAGTTATGGATGAGATGCGACAAGAAAGGAAAAGAAAAGAGTGAATTGTAACATTACCCCCCTACTAGATCCGAAACTCCGGAGAAGGATAATACGTGAAAGGTGCGAGTCAAAAGTCACAGTAGGAGGCACCAGGAGAGCCAGTCATATTGGCATAGGCAGCATTGTCGTAGGGATCCTCATAGTCATATGGGGATGGAGCGCGAGGAGCAGGAGAACGAGATTGTCGGTTGCGACGACAGGGATGAGAGGGGGTGACCTGAGAATGAGGAGGGGGAACAGGACGAGCAGAAGATGCAGAGGAATGGGAGGAACTAGACGGTGAGGAGAAGGGAGGAGGGGGAGTTCAACGACGGAGAGGGCAACATTGTTGAGTGTGATGTGGAGTAGTTACGAGGCAAGAGGGGCATTGGTACCAAGGGCAGTCAATTCGCTGATGTCCTAGATGATGGCACTCAAAACAGGTTTTGTTGTAACAGGGGTGAGAATGGGAAAGGGGGATGTTGGTGAGTTCTCCATAGATAGTGCCTCTAGTTTGTATTTCATGCGCAAGTTCAGCACATTGGACAGCCATGAGCTCGTCGGGTAGGAGTGGGAAAGAAGACGTGGAGGGGGTTTGATACTTGTCAGAAGTGGCGATGGAGGGAGCGATGTATGTGGGGTGGGTATGGTTAGGATGAGCATGGTATTGGTTCAGCTCAAAGAGATAATGGTTGACATCATCAAGGAACTTGGGCATACCAAGTTGGAAGAGGGTGGCAGTGAGGTTTCCCTCAAGAGTCTGTTGGATGTTGCGAACAAAGTTGGCCCTATGGCCAAAGGTTCCTCCAGAGAGGGTTAAGAGGTTGCCAAGGCATTGGACTTGGAGGTAGGCGTGGTAGAGATTCCACATTGGGGAACCAATGTCGAGATAGCAACTGAGAGGAATGGCGATGCAAGGGTTTTGAAGAAGGGAGGCCTGGCGTTCCAGGGTGCAGCCATCAGTGAGTTCTTTGTGGAGGCAATGGGCATAGAGGGGGATATCAACAGAGATGATGGTGGGAGGTGTGACTGGCGAGGTGGGCAGGGGAGTGTGGTTTCATCTTGGGGATGGACGAGTAGAGGAGGGTTTGGGGGAGGAGTTACATGGAGGTAGGGAAGAAAGCCTTTTGGCAAGTGAAGAAGAAGAATCTAAGGTAGAAGGAGACAACGAAGAAGGGGGGGAAATGGAGTCAGAAACAGTTTGTTGGGAGGACATGGTGGTAGAGGTTTAGGTTGGGTTGCGAGGGAAGATAGAGGGATGAAGCTTTTTATAATTGGCAAGGGCAGACTTTGCATTTTTCAAGTCCCGTTCAGGGATCCAGGAATCTTCTTCGGCAGAGTATCCTTTTCATTGGATCAGGAAGAAGCGACGAGATGGCGTTCCATGGTGGCGTAGGATCTTTTCAATTTCGTATTCCTCTTCGCCTTGGATAAGGTCCGGCGGAGGAGCAGGGAAGTTGGGCCCATGGATGTCATTTTCGTGATAGGGTGATAAGAGGGAGACGTGGAACGTGTTGTGGATTTTCCACGTCTTGGGGAGGCGAAGTTGATAAATGATCGGAGATAGGACCTTAGTTATGGTAAAAGGTCCTTCTTGCTTAGCGGTGAACTTCGGGTTGGCGATAGATCACTTGAGATTGCAGGCTTCTAGCCACACCTTATCTCCTAGTACAAAAGGGGTGAAGTTCTTGCGAGTACGGGAGGTCATGACTTGGCAGGCAAGTTTATGGGCAGCTAGAGCTTCGTCACAAGCTGTGGAGAGGGCTTTGAGTCTGGTTTCAATGACAGGGAGAGAGGATTCAGGAAGGAGGGAAGGTAGGGCACAGGGTTCAAAGCCCATCATGAGGAAGAATGGGGATTTGCTGGTAACAGAATGAGGGCGGTGATTGTGTGTGAATTCGGCATGGGAGATCTTTTCAGACCATGAGGCAGGGTTATCTCCGCAGAAGATTTGGAGATAGGTTTCGACTTCTTGGTTCACACATTCGGTTTCCCCATCAGATTGGGGGTGGTAGGCGATGAAAAGGGAGAGGTCATAGTTTAGGATCTTCCCAAGGGCTTTGGTGAAGGCAGAGGCAAACTGGGGACCATGATCAGAGATGATTTTGTCGTAGAGGCCAAAGTGGAGGAAGACTTTGTGGAAGAAAAGATCGGCGACTCCTTCAGCAGTGATGGATTTCTTGGTAGGGCATAGAATTACCCCCTTAGTAAGCCCATGGTCGACCATGACCAATAAGGAATCGAAGCCGGCGGAGAGGGGGAGATCAGTGATAAGGTCATAGGAGACCTGTTGGAAGGGGCGGGAAGCAAGGGAACAGATGGGAGAGAGCAGGGGAACGGTAGGATGGGTATTAGCCTTGTTCTGCTGACAGGTAGCACATCCTTCTACATATTTATGTACGAAGGAAGCGAGGCTGGGCCACCAGAATTCTGCAGCAACAAGCTGATGGGTTTTAAGGAAACTGGGGTGTCTGGTGGTCTTGTGATTGTGGCAGCGTTGGACAATGGCGCAGCGGAGGGAGGGGTCATTTGGAATATAGATACGGTCCTTGTAGGTCAAGAGGCCATTAACATGTTTCCAGTCAGAAAGATGGGAGCGGAAGGCGGGAGGAATAGAACTGTCCATGGATTAGAGGCTCTGCAGGACAAGGGGGTCAGAGGCAGAGGCTGATTGAACCTTGTCAGCTAGAGCGGTGTCAATAGCATCGACGAACAAGGAGGGAGGAAGAAGGGTGATGTTGTCATTGTCAGGGGAATCAATGGCAGGGAGTAGATCGGGTCAGCGGGAGAGAGTGTCAGGGCTGGCGAGTTGGGAACCGGGGACATGCCGCATATTGAAGTCGAGGTTGGTGAGGTCAAGAAGCCAGCAGGCTTGGCGGCAATTCAGTGCCTGAGGCTGTCAGAAGTACATGAGGTTTTTGTAGTCAGTGAAGACCTGGACAGGGAAAGGGGAGCCATGAAGGTAGTGGCACCATGTTTTCAAGGTGTAGATGACAGCAAGGAGTTTGCGGTCATAGATGTCATAGTTCCTTTCCATGGGGGAGAATGATTGGGAGAGGTAGGAGCAGGGGTGCCAGTCGCCATTTGAGTCAGTTTGGAGAAGGATACCTCCAGAGGCAAACTTGGAGGCATCAGTGGCAATGGCGAAAGGTGCAGAGAGGTTGGGGAGGTGGAGAACGGGTTTGGAAAGGAATTTGGAATGGAGGGTGTCCATGGCCAGTTGACAGGCGGGTCCAGGACCAAGCACAGTTTTTCTTGGTAAGGCCAATAAGAGGGCAGGCGATGTTGGAGTAATCGGGGATGAAGCGATGGTAGAAGTTGGTGAAGCCGAGGAAGGAGCGAACATCCTTGACCTTCTGAGGGGTAGGCCATTTGGTGATGCCATCGAGTTTGACAGGGTCCATGGCGAGTTGACCTGGTTTGATGATCATACCAAGGTATTCGACCTCGGTAGTAGCAAATTTGCATTTCTTGAGTTTAAGATGGAGGTCGAGTTCCATCATTCATTGTAGGACACATTTAGTATGCTCCTCGTGGGTGGCAGGGTCAGGGGAGAAGATGAGGAGATCATCCATGTAGATAATGAGCCATCCTTTGGCGATCATATCGCCGAAGGAGTCATTCATGAATCGTTGAAATGTGGTGGGGGAGTTGGTGAGGCCGAAGAACATGACGGTGGGTTCGAAGAGCCCCTTATGGGTGATAAAGGCGGCTTTCCATTGGTGTCTGTCTTTGATGTGGACATTGTTATATCCCCATCATATGTCGAACTTGGTGAAGACCTTGGCATCTCAGAGTTTATCAACGAGGTCAGAGATGAGGGGAAGGGGGTAGGCGTCGCAAACTGTATGTTCATTGAGGTAGCGGTAGTCTTGGCAAGGGCGGAGTCCGCCATCCTTCTTTTTGACGAAGAAGAAGGGTACAGCTTGAGGGGAGTTCGAAGGGTGGATTTTTCCAGCTTTGAGGTTCTCTTCTAAGAAATCCTTGGTGGCTTTGCGTTCATCAGGAGATAAGGGATATATCTTTCCGACTTTAGGGACAAAGGAATCCTTGACATTGATCTCATGATCATAGGGGCGAGAAGGGGGAATGTGGTCCATGGTTTCCTTGGTGAAGACAGGGGCGAATTGGGAGAATTCGGGGGGAAGGGTGGTTTTTGGCTTGTTTTGTTTGGCTTCCATGGCTAGTTCGGTGGTGGTAGTGAGTTTGGCGATGATGGGGGATCCTTTGGAAATGGAATGGGATTCTCCACGGATGGTTTGAAAGAGAGAGCGGTTGTCAAGAGCACGGGAGAGGAACTGTTCCTCGTTCTCTTGTTTGAGGAAGCCATAAAGGTGGTAGTCATGGATGGAGGATACATGGACATGTCGAGGTGCAGGGAAGTGAGAGTTATGGCACTCGGAGTCTTTTGCGCAGGAAGTGTAGAAGTCGTTGGATTCATCAAGGGATTCAGGGAGGGAAAGGGTTCAACTTTTCCAGTCAATTGTGGGATTGGTGGTTCTTAACCAAGGAAGTCCGAGGATGACGTTGGTTCTTCCGCAGGCCATGACATAAAAGGTAACCTTCTGGAAGATTCCTTTGATGTTGGAGTACAAGGTGCAAGTATAGGTGATGTTCCCATTCTTGTTATACAAGTGGTCGGCATTGCGGGTGCAGATGGGGGAGGCGAGTTTCTCAGTAGGAAGACAATGTTTTGATACAAAGTCTTGATCAATGCAGGAGATTTCAGCACTACTATCAATAAGGGCACTAGTGTTGACAGCTTTCTGGGTGTGCGAGGGGACAACTAGCTGAATTGGAATTTGCATAGCTTTAGTAGAAGCAGATACAAATACAGGGGCACACAAGAAGGAGGGAGGGGAGACTCATGTCGACTGAGATTCCCTTTCTAAAAATCCATTTGGAAGGAAACCTTCCTGATGGCAACTTCATCTTCGTCATTGTCAATTTCTTGTAAGGCGGGGAGGTTGGATTCTTCTTCGACCCGATGGATCTTCTTCTCTGTGCGGTGGTTGGGCGTAGAGGGAAAAGAAGGACAGAAGGTGCTATTATGGCTGGCACGACAGCAGCGGAAACAAAGTCCCTTCTCGATACAGCGTTTGCGTTCGTCAGGGATGAGTTTGGCGATGCAGACTATGTCCACATCCATGGCATCAGGGTCTTTGGCGAGGGTGCAGGTGGAGGTGGTAAAGGAGTGGAAATGAGAAGAGGGCGTCTTGCCTCTTCAAGCAATTTCATTGGTGCGGTCCCATTGTGTCTGGAAATGGGTTGCTTTCTTGTACCAAGCTGAGATCTTGGTTGGGGGAGTGTCCATGGAGAGGATGTGACGCATGAGAGAGGGAGGGATTCTGGTAGAGAAGTAGTTGATAAGGACATTTTTGTTGGTGACGCCTGCGAGGGCGACGCAGTTTTGGAACGAGGAGATATAGGAGTCAAGGGATGGTTCGTGACACTTGGTCTTAGCATTAAGAACCATGTGTTTTGTGGCGAGCCAGGCGATGGCATCGTTGACAGTGTCATGATGTTCGAAGGTTTTCTTGAATTCAGAGACGAAGTTGGTGAAAGTGCCAAGGGTGACAGTGGTTCCGGAAATGGCATTTTGCTGGAAAGTGTTTGCCCAAGTGAGGGCGGGGCCTTTGGACATGTACAAGAGGGCAAAGACGACTTGCTTTGCATCAGTGTCATAGACTTTGTTATTGACGTGGAGATAAAATTGGACAGTGTTAAGCCATTGAACAGCGGTTTTGTAAGAACCATCGAAAGCTTCAGGGGTGCAGATGCAAAGCTTGGTAAGCTTGGTGGAAGACATGGCAGGGGATGGTGGTCTAACGAATGGGGGAGAAACGATGGGTGGAGGAAGAGAGATGGGAAGGATATGGGGAATGGGGAATACGGGGGTGGTGGCAATGGGAGTGGGAGATGGCAGAGTGGGTTGACAAGGGATCGTTAGACTAGTGGAGAACTGTTGGGAGAGGTCAAGGGATTTGCTTTGTTGAGCAACGGAGGGTACAAGGGTGTCTGGGTCAAGATAGTCTTTTTCTTCAGAGTTGGGTTGCTCAGAAAAGGAAGAGTTGTCGAGTGGTTTTGATCGGGGAGCTGACCAACGAGGATCTGAGCACAGTGGTTGCGAAATGGTGGGGGACTATGATGGCGATAGCCTCTTTGATGAGAAGCTAGACCTTTTGTTATGGTCGGTCCAGGTAGGAGCAAACATAGACCTGGGAGATGAGGGATGTCAACTAAGGGACTTCCTTATCAACAGGACAAGTTGTGAGAAAGGCGACCAGAGATAAAGACAAGTCGTGTGGTTAACGACTGGAGACTTCCACAGGGGCTTCCTGAGGTGGACGAAGGATAATCGACCAAGGGATACCCTATTGACGGGACAACCGCAAAGAAGAGCAGCAGGGACGAGTTGCAACGAAGAGTGACCGGAGACAAAGATAGAGTGACGAGTGACCGGAGACAAAGGTTGTAACGGAGTGGAACGGCAAACGAGGCAGCTCCATCCGCCTTGCGGGAAGGTTCCTGCTGGTGTGGATGATGAGTGGCATCTAGCCAATAGATAAGGCCAACGAGGAGGGTGAAGGGTTCAACAACGAGTGCCTTTCGTAATGGGATGGCATAACCCAGCAATGAATGGAAGGAGGACTTCCACTGTGTACCTCAGGCAGTTCAGACGTGGGGAACCGGGCAAGATACAAGTGAATAGAACTAAGGAATATACAGGGAGGGTCTGCGGTATATATAGGTAAGGGTACGGTTTAGGGGAGGCTCCCTATATGCGTAAGGGCTAGTCTATAGTAGATGACTAAGGTAACATGAGGTGTCCATGAGGTTACCATGAGGCATGACATCACTAATGATGTCATAGCCTAGACCGATGAGGTCATGGCTCCAGGCCCAACGATGATGTCATGTCACGTGACCAGTCTAGGTGTGGTCCTAGACCCTTAGCTGTGGGGGTTGTCACGTGAGATGCTACCCGATAAGATAAGATAAGCGTCCTAGTGTTATAGTAGTCGTGTATTACGAATCCTATAACAAAGGTAGAGCAACGAGCGACCGGAGATGAAGGTAGAGCAACGAGCAACCAGAGACGAAGGTAGAGTGACAAGCATCCACTCAAAAGTAGGACGAGTGACTTAGAGAAGTGATGGACGAGTGAAGAAAACAAAGATGCTATTCCAGGTAGGTCTAGCTTGGAGAATACAAGGTAGCGACAGCAGGCTTTATATACCTAAGGGAGACTGTGCACAGACCAAGCTATGTAGCAGTAGAAGGTCAGAGGGAACCTGATAAGATAGGTGGAGCAAGGAAGATAACGGGATTTATTGGAACAAAGGAAACGTGGCTGTCTGTCAGAACAAGAAGGAAGCAGGAGTACAGAGATAAGAGTTTGTAGTCGTGATGACCATTGTGAGAAGAGCGGAAGTAAGCAGTGATCATCATGCGAAGGAAAAAGAGGACAAGAGCATGAGTTATGGATGAGATGTGACAAGAAAGGAAAAGAAAAGAGTGAATTGTAATAATGGACATCTCATGTTACCTTATCGTATGGATTCCCACACTGGCCCTATAGTACAGGAGCCTCCCCTAAACCCGTCTCCTTACATATATATACTGTAGTCCCCTCCTGTACTTTCCCCAGTTCTATTCACTTGTCTCTTGCCTGGTTCCCTACATCTGAACTGCCTGAGAGCCATTGTTATAGGATTCGCAATATGTTTACTATAACACTTGGACGCTTATCTTATTTTATCGGATAGCATCTCATGTGACAACCCCCATAGCTAGGCTTAGGGTCTAGGACCACACCTAGACTGGACACGTGACATGACGTCATCATTGGGCCTGGAGCTATGACCTCATTGGTCTAGGCTATGACATCATCAGTGATGTCATGCCTCACAACTACCTCATGGACACCTCATGTTATCCACATGTATGTATTCCCACACCGGCCCTTATGTACAGGAGACCTACCCTAAACCCATTACCTTACATATATATACCGCAGACCCTTCTGTACTTCTCTTTAGTTCTATTCACTTGTCTCTTGCCCGGTTCCCTACATCCAAACTGCCTGAGAGCCATAGGGGGTGTTCTCCCATACTCCTTGCCGGGTTATGCCATCCTATTACAAAAGGCACTCGTCGTTGAACCCTTCCTCCTCCTCATTAGCCATATCTATTGGCTAGATGCCACTCGTCATCCATGCCAGCAGGAACCTTCCCGCAAGGCAGATGGAGCAGCCTTGTTTGCCATTCCACTCCATTACAGCCATAGTTCCCTCTTGTACTTTTCCTTAGTTCTATTCACTTGTATCTTGCCTGAACTATAACATCTACTATGCCTCATGCTCCAATAGGAGAGAGGGAAGAGATGTCTGCCATTTTCCCAAATGATTTTATTGGGCTTCACAAATGCTACCATCATCTTCAGAGGGCTAAATAGCAGTAGGAATATCCTCCTCCTTATTTATTGCTAGCATTCCTGAGGCTAGAAAAATCAATCTTTATGAGGGGGGTAGGAGACAAGGTAGTAACATTGTGTAAAGTAAAATACCACAGACCTCAGAAACCATTCTATATGCTTCTGGAAGGTCTAAAAACACCTGGGAAACACATGCTACCATTTGACATAGAGTCAA
>JBBPLC010000857.1:0-10006 GCA_038089535.1 Hemileccinum rubropunctum
CTGAAAACTTCTTGCCTCACAACCCTCTTCGCTTCCCATTCTGCCTCTTCGCTTCTTCCTCATCGCTTACTATCGCTCCCCTTCGCACCATGTCCTCAGAACACCAATCCCACTGACATCGCATCCAGGCCCTCCTCACTGGAACCAACTACATCACTTGGAGCGAAGAAATGAAGGCATGCTTCCGCTTCAAAGGTCTCTGGCGCCTTGTGGATGGCAAAGAGACTTGTCCTACCGCTGCTAGAGCCGAGCTAACCGCTTGGGATGTCAAGCAGGAAGCTCAACATTGCCCCAGACTAGCAAGTCCACACCCGGGCTGACTAGGATGACCCAACCAAGGCCTGGGCTGCGCTCAAAAAGGGCTGCGTCCAGCAGAAGTCCAGCAGTCGTTTTGTGGCCTATGACGAGTTCTTCAGCATCCGCAAACGCGCTGAGGAGTCCCTGCCTGGTCTAGCTGCCAGAGTGTGGGAGTCCATGCTGCGCATCAAGGATTTGCGCACCACATCATTTGATATTGTCACACAAGACTGGATGACGAGCTCACCTGCATGGCAATGATTCATGCGTGCCCTTGGGTCCGAATACAATCCTCACTCGCACTCCTCACTGACCTGGACAAAGACAAGGTCAAGGCTGCGTTCCAGAACGAGGAAATCAACCGTTGCCCTTGTTCTGATACCTCTCCTGCGCATTCCGCACTCTCTGCATCGTCCTCTGGCTGTCGATGCACCCCAAACACACCCTGCTCGTTCTTCGACAAGTTAGGCCATTGCCAGTGCAAGTGCTACGCACTGCAGCGCGCCAAAAAGTACCACAAGGCGAACAGGAACAAGGACAAGAAGCAGGACCAACCCTAGGCGGCTAATGCGTCACAAAGCGATCCCCAGGAGGTTGTTGAGTGATCCCTCTGATCCATTCTCCGCACTACAAGTCAATGCTGACCACGACTGGAATGCAAACTAGGGGGCCACTTCTCATATGACGCCCAATCGTCACTGGCTGCGCAACTATACCCCCAAACGCGTCCCAATCAAGCTCGCAGACAACACTGTGGTGTACTCGGCTGGAGTTGGATCTGTGGTGTTTGAGCCAGTGATAGGTGGTAAAAGCTGTCGAGCGGTCGAGTTCTCCAATGTTCTGCATGTCCCTGGACTGCGGAACAATCTTCTCTCTGTCCTGTATCTCACTCGCAACTCGGGCTGTATTGTCCACATGTCCTTTGCTTGCTCGTCTGGACCGCCTCTCTTCATCACCAAAATTAACAGCCACAATGCCGCGTTTCTGGACAGCGTGACTCAGTGTGTGACTCAGTATGTGCAGGCAGCGACAACAGTTCCACTTGATCTGGCACTCTGGCATCGCCGATCTGCGCACCACAATACACCTGACATCAAGCCACTCATGGCCCGCAATCTGGTCACTGGTATGCGCATTGACAGCAAGTCTGCACCTGATTCTCTTTGCGAACCATGCCTCACTGGCAAAATGCATGCAAACCCATTCACCACGTCTCAGAATCGCGCCCCTTGTCCCTCTGAGCTGGTCCATTCAGATGTGCATCAGGTTCCTTATTGAATCTTGTCTGGTTATCGCTACTGGGTCAACTTCATCGACGACTACTTGAGCTATCGATCGTACTGCCCATTCGTGCCAAATCGGACGTGTTCAACGCATTCAAGCAGTTCAAGGCATGTGCAGAGACCCAGACTGAACATCAAAACCCTTCGAGACGACAAGGGTGGCGAGTACATGGGCGTGTCCGCAACAGTATGGCGTTGCTGAGCATGCCAATCGTGTTCTGTCTGAGCGCATCACTGCCATGTTGGCAGAATCAGGTCTGGCCATGGCGTTTTGGGGTGAGGCGCTGGCTGCGCTCGTCCACGTCTGGAATCGTTGCCCTACTGCGGCTGTGGATGATGCTACTCCATTCGAATTGTGGCATAGACGCAAACCGGATATGTTCCACTTTCGTGTCCAGGGCGGTACAGCGTATGTCCACATGCAGAAGGACAAGCGCGACGCATTGACGCCTCACTACGACAAATGCGTATTCACTGACATCGCACCAGACACTGGCAACAACTCTGTGGATGACAATATCCCTGGTTCTCGGGTTCTACATCCTGGGGAGGGCCCTGACCCTGACCCTGATGAGCAACAGGATGCAGCCCCCATTTCGCCTCTGGCTGTCCCAGCATTTTTACCAGTCATCCCAGATACACCCCCATCTGCTGTTCAGATCTCCATTGGCATTGGAGTGCGTCTACGTCGCAGAACCCGCCAACGACCGCGCGAATGGTGGATATGGAGCCCTGCTTAGCTTGTGGATCATGCAGAGGACTCTGATGAACGAACAAGCCGATCTGGCCCGCTGCTTCAGTGCCAGTGCTGCTCACCCAACGACGTTCCAGGAGGCAGTGCAAATCCCTTGAGACGATCAAGCAGACCATCGCAGACCTGTCCAAACACTTCAAACTGCGTGACTTGGGGCCTACCACCGAGATCCTGGGTATCACAATCGATCGCAACCGTGCCAATCGCTCCCTGACCATCTCACAGCACCAGTATTGCGGCGAAATTTCAATATGAGCAAATGCAAGCCAGTTTCCACACCCATGGATCCTGGACCCAGCCTGTCACGCGAACAAAGTCCCAAAACCACCAATCTTATGCGTTCTGTGGGCCATGGAGGCGCAATTGGGTCTTTGCAATACCTGTCTTGCGCCACTCGCCCGGATATTGCATCTGAACCAGGTGTAGCCCATTGGAATGCGATCAAACACCTGTGTCGCTATATAAAAGGCAGTGTTGACTTCGGTATCACCTATTCCCCTGATCCATCCCCTTCCGAAGTCTTTTCCACCTTCTCTGAAGCCAATCATGGCGGTTGCAAGGGCTCTGGATGGTCTACTGGCGCATATGTCGTCAAAATTGGTACTGGCGTCGTTTCATGGATGTCCAAGCGCCAGCCCATTGTTGCTCTGTCGACTACTGAAGCTAAGTATGTTGCTGCATGCGAGGCTGGCAAGGAGATCGTCTGGATGCGCAAACTGATGCAGGAACTCGGATTCCAAGGCGCATCCACCCTCCATATGGACAACCAGTCTGCATTCCAGGTGGCAAAAAATCCGGATCATCATGCCCGAATGAAGCACTTGGACCTTCGATGGTTTTGGTTGAGAGATGTCGTGGATAAGGGACTCATTGCTACCTCTTCCCAAGACCCAGCATTTGGCAGCAATGCTCTACCTTGACTCGAGCCAATGCCTTTGTGCGCTCTCTGCGCATTTTGGGTAATGCGCCACACATTGTGGCGCATATTTGTTGTTATATCCTAGCTAGGTATATAGTCGGAGTTCCACAGTCAGCGCGTCTTCAGTTCTGACTGTGGACTCCAGCTGTGCGATTCGAGCTGTTTAACATGAAGATGTGAGGGATGGCAAACGGAGAGTCAGTACAAGGAGATTGCAGGCCAAAGAAGATCATCACAACAAATGGTTCAACTGCTAGGCAATCTGAGGTCAGTTGCACCAGAAGTAGCTCAGTGGAAATGTGCCAGCATCATGAATAATCGGGTGACATGGCTTAATTGACTTCAAACCCGAACCAAGTATTTGAACCACCTGATCAGAGCCCATGTGCAGAGCTTAAGAGAACGTGGTAAATAGCTGCAACTCGAAACAATGGAACCTACCAGACATGAAACAATGACAGCAGGAGCAACTTTGGAAGATGGAGATATCATGAAATAGTCTGAAAAATTGCAGATCACATCAGATTATGAACATGAGCAGTGACGGACACGGACTCACTTCATTGGGTTTGAGACAAACCTGAACAGCAAACAGAGCATATGAAACAACCATTGTGGCAACCAGGAATCCCTGAATGCGCTAGGAACATATGTGATACCATAAGAATGGGGCAGAGAGGGTGATGATGGCATGATATGCAGGATTATATCTGCAGGATTATTGGGAGTGTGCAGGGTACTGGCAGTGGATTTGTGGTCCAGATGGATGGCGAAACAAGGCTGTGTGAGTTGAAACGACTCAAAACATGACCCCAATCTACCTGAGAGAACAGTCGGAGGCCAATCAGCATGAGCACCGCTGTCATAAGTAAATGAATCGAACATACGTCAGTTAACGTTTTTAGCCTGAGGTTATATACAATATATAATATGCTCAATGCGATCTTAAAAGAATGTTTGCTGTCATCTTCACTAGTGTATAAAACTGACATACTTTGACAAATGAGTATATGTATTGACGGGAACTTGATTCATCAGTGTCTTCAACTAAGGAAAAGGTAATGCTCTATGGTATGGGGTGATACAGTATATCAGAGTACAGTGTTTAAAAAAGTGTTACAAAGAATCTAGAAGTTATGTTACATGCTCCCAGACCGCAGGATGTCAGGTATGATGGAGGACACCTGATGTTTATTGAACTTGTATATGATGATTCCGATTCATACACATTGTGCAAGATGGTGTGGGCTGTAGAGATGGACATATCAAAGGGATCCACAGTCGTACTTAGTCCATGGATGGGAGCTTGGGCTATTACTCACGTTCACAAGGGATGATAAGTGATTGTATTCATCAATAATAACTCATGCCATGGTAAAGCAGGGTTTGTATCTATGTTTGATAATCCTGCAGAGTAGCAATAATAACATCACACATGCCATGGCCCTTCTAGATGGCAATCCTGCGGAAGGGTGATGACAATCGCCAAGCAAAATCCCATCACCATGTAACAATGGAATCCTTCATCAAATGTTTGCACCTTTTAGATCTGCCAAACATACCCATGTTCCTTTAGTAAGTCTTGATATTGGCTATGTTATTTCCCCTCTGCTATGCATGCTTAAAATGTGTCCAGACTCATACATCTACCCACATCACAATGCCTATGGCCTAGCTGCCTACGGCACCATCCATTCTCCACACTCCAAACACCTCAACACAATACAGAGAGACCCTGTTCCAAGACTGGGACATGATGTCCATGGGTACAATCAACATGAAAGTGCCAGATGCGGGTGATAAACGATATATTATGAGTAATTGTGTTGTTCTTTGTATAGTTGCCTGAGGTAGAGGTATCTAATAGCCATGAAGTACCTACAGAATCCATCCTCCAGTAGCAAGCATATGGTTTACAGGCTCTAGAAAGATCTGTGAAATGATCAGAATGACCTGCTTTTTCCCTGGATCGTATCATTACTGGCTGCTTACCTACTGGCTGCAAAGAAAGCCTCAATATTTCCACTCAAAGTTTATATGACAAAAGTGAAATAGAATAAAACTCACCAAATTGGACTGCCAAGGATCAAAAACAGTGAAAAGAAATTCATGAAATGATCAAGCTTGGGATTGGAGGGGAAATGTAAGGAATGGGCGAAATTGTAGTGTGGTGAGTGTGGTAGAATGGGGGAAATCAATGGTGTGGCTCATGAGCTCTACAGTTGTCACCCATTGAATTTGACTGGGTAATGTTGGAACCAAGTTTACGCACACATGCCACATGGATTGCATGAATAAAAAATATTACTACGCGACATTTCCGATAGTTATGTCAACAGCTGACAAGCCATCCATGTGACAGCCGTCAGAGTCATGAGAGCCGAAATATGCGTCGGAAATCACAAGGGTCAAGTCACCTACCTGTTCTCCAATAACTCTTTGATATCATAATGATCCAACCTGACTGTAAGGGCACCTGTCCATACATTTGAACTTGCTACTGCATGAATCTGCCCAGGATCATCCATGTCATGTATGTATAGAGTGTATCTATTCAGTGATAGATGTGTTGCATTGCGCATCATATTAGCACAGAACAGCTGTAAATATTTGCCAACTCTGTGAAGTGCATCATTAAGTATGAGAGAAAGTGTCCACCTGACATCACTTCATTTTGTGCCACCAGGCCAGTGTGAAAATCTTGACACATTTCACTTTTTGGTCAAGTCGTACTACCTAGCTTCACAGATTCAATTCTGTGTGATTGCTGGTTGCTAAGGCCTTTTTCTGGCTGGGACCTCTGATAGCACTACAGAGTTAGACCTGATTACTGGGGCTGTTATCCAGCCAAGAAGTTCTTGACTTTGTTTGTCATCCTTCTTTCAGTTAGCATTCATTTTTTGTCTTGGGCATTTTGTCTGTAGCTCTCTGTCTTCTCTGTGTCCTGGTTGCGTTGAGTAACATCTGGCATTAAGAAAGACAGTAAGATTATTCAGGTGCACCACAAATTATCTCTCTTTTCAAGTTTGTTTGTCTGGTGCTCATTGTTTCTCCTCGCTTTCTATAGTTTTATTAATTTGGCTTTACCTCCAACTTCTCCTGAATGTGCTAGGAATGCTGCTCACCAAGCCGAGCATGACCAGAGGATCCTTGGTTCTCCACCATCCTGTCAATTTCCCGGTCATCCTGCTCAAATACCTCACAATATTCCCGATGTCTTGAGGGTATGTCTCTCTTACATATTTCTATGTGTATACAACATCGATTAAAAAATATAGCATCCTGCTCCTGTGCCTGATGATCAATATCCAGGTATACCACGCCACATCATGTGCACAGAATGCATCATTTATGCTCATCTTTATTACCACTACTACCTGTTGGGATTCATGGCTCTTGCTCCATTTTATCCTGGCCCAACTTTGCCTCAAGTCCATATGCCTGGTCCACTTCCCTTCTTATTCCAAATCAACAACCACTTATAAGAAGCTATCAACCAGTTACTCAGTCATTTCATCAGCCTGAGGGTCTTCCTCAGAGAGGTGGTTTGGAGAATAGGGTGGATTTCAATGCTAGATTCATGGACAATGTCAATTCTGCTCATCAAAATTGACATAATAGCAGATCTACTCCCCAATCTCCTGCTGCTCAGTTTGTTAATGCTCCAGATGATCCTTCTAATCAAAATGTTGAACCCTATCAACATTTCATCAATTTTCAACATGATCCAGCTCAGCAGCAGAGACTACAGCTGCAGCAACAGGCTATACATGCGCAAGAAGAGATTAGAAGGCAGGAGCAAGCACTATATCAGCAAATTGGGCATCAGAGACCATTGGAGATTCAAGAAAGAGCTCAACAACAACTAGAGAGAGAGCAGCAAAGACAATGGCAGCAACAACAGGTACTTCAGCAGCAGCAGGAATGGGGGCAGCAAAGACAACGGGAGCTAGAGCAATATCTTCAGCACAGACAAAAGATGGAGCAGCATAGATTATGGCAGATACAGCAACAATTACAGCTACACTTCCACGCATCAGCCACAGAGACTATTGGAACTCCAGCAGAGAGAGGCATAGCAGCAAAGTCATCAATCCCAGGAGGAAAATGCTATTGATTATATATGACAATTCTCCCAAGCGTTGCTTGCAGAGGCTCTTGGTGAGTGAGCATAGTCAATACTCAGCAGAACAATATGAGCAAGAATCAATGAGCAAAGACAACAATAGCAACAGCTTTATGCTGATCCTGACTCAACTTCAACTCCATCTCTATCTCCACCTCCATCTTCTAGGCCATCTATTCCTAGAATGCTTTGTTCTTTGCTGTCTTTAAGGCCAGGTTGTTCCTCCACCCATCCAACAGGTGCCACACTCTCTCCTCTTGAATTATCCTCAGGACCATAGGGACTTTAGGAAAAATATTCACTAGTATAACAATGCTCTAGCATTCACTTCAGTAGGTTGATAGACATTCTGTTCAAGGAGCTAGCCCTATATCCTTTTGATTTCCCCAAAGGATTTCCAGCCAACCTATGCTCAGCTCCATATTTATGATGCACAAGAGGCCGCAAATAGAACATTCAACAGAAATCCTGAACTTCAAAGGGATATTTTGCTGGATTTGTACAACACCCTTAGAGAGTATCAACCTTATGCTCCTCTTTATGAACCGATCATAGCCAAGCCTCCAGAGGACCATGCAACAGGTGCTGATCAATGGAGATACAACTTGTCTACTGTGGATGAAATTGCTGCCATTGTCCCAGGTATGCCTCCAGAGCAGTGGTCTTCGTTGCATTAGTAACCTCAACCTTTCCTATTTCCCACTTAGTGATGTCTTGCTCTTCTCACTAGACAGGAAGGTTGGCATCTGCATATTCCTTTGACAGCAGCTGGCAGACTACCTCATTGCTCCAAGAAAGTCACCCAAATTCTCTTGTATGCCTATTGCCTCCACACATACCCTCTTCAAATAGAGCCTCCAAATATTTTCAATGCTGGCAGGTTATTTCAGCAACTCAGCTGTGATGCATGGGCTCCCATTGATTAATGCAATCTTACATGGGTGGTCAACAATTAAGTCAAACTCAGGACTGAGATGTACAGGGGATCACAGGATTGTGTGGTTCAGGATGGTGGTAGTCAGTATATGGCTCAGGTTGACCATGTTTAAATTCTTTCATCTACTCATACAGGTGGTCTTTGCTATAAGCATTAGCTACTTCAAGATTTTTTTGCCATCTGTATGGAGTACAACAAGCCTGACCTTTTTCTCACCATGACTGCCAATGGAGCTTGGCGAGAAACACTGAAAATCTCTTCTCAGGTATGTTTTTTTTTCTTGATCTTCATAATTTATATATCTCATTATCTGTCATATAGGCCAATCAGCTGTGGATAGACCACATCTGGTGACTCATGTTTTCCATGATAAATAACAAGCTTTTCTCAAGATGGTCAAGACAAGATTCATACTGTGGAACATGTGGATGCCATTATCCCTGCTCAAAATCTAGATCCTGCTATCTATCCTCAACTTCATTAGGCTGTCGCAAAGTACATGCTCCATGATCCTTGCTTTCCCCAGAGGTGCATAGAGAGCAAGAAACACTTTCTCAAGTCCTTTACTGCTCAGACTATCATCAAGAAAGATGGATATCTAGATTATGTTCAACCAGAAAACCATAGGACCATTCAAAAACAGCAGAATACCTTTGACAACTGCCATATGGTTCCTCATCATAGAAAAACTCTTGGTCATCTTTAATTGTCATATTAATCTGTGGTTCCATAAAGCCAGTCAAGCACATCCACAAGTATATCTACAAGGGTGAGCCACCATGCAACAATCGAGAGGAGATTAAATTCATTTCTATCTAGATGCAAGATACATTTCCTTTACTCAGGCATGTCACAGCATCTTTGAGTTTCCTATGCACATAGAGTGGCCAGTCATTAATTGTCTTTCAATCCATCTTCCAGGAGAACAGAATGTGGTCTTTAAAGAAGATGCTAGTATTGCAGATCTGGTGGAAAATCCTAAAATCACCCACCTTATGAGTTGGTTTAAGGCCAACAGATTCCCTCCTCTCATAGCTGCTGGTGCCTATAATTAACTCTTTCAGGACTTCCCAAAAAAATTTGTATGGGACAGGAAGAACACAGTCTGGAAAGTTTGTCAAAGGTACAAGGTCATTGGGAGAATGTGGGTTGTGTATCTTTCAGCTGGAGAATGGTTCTATTTGCATCTTTTGCTCACCCAGGTCAAGGGTAGATCTTTATTCCAGTCATTTGATCTCTCTCACTCAACTCACATTCCTTATAGCTGTAACTTCTTTTGAGCAAGATGATGTAGAGATGTCTTCAAGATGCTGCTATTTTCTAGACTGGTTCTCAATTGTGCAGGGTCTTTGTCATTATCCTGGTCCAATGTGCTCCTATGACTCCCAATAGGCTATGAGAGCAATGCAGGGAGCATGATGATCTGCAACACTTTCTTCAAAATTGCAACTTCATGCCTCATATTCCCAATCCAGGACCAGATCTTTGACTATGGCCTCCATCTTATTGCTCAAGCTCTTCTTAGGCATAGGAAGAGGTTACAGGACTTTGATATGCCTGTATCACAGATGAACTGGGCTGACAACAGAGAAAACCAGCTTATTAATGAGCAGTCGACATTCAATGGCTCATATCTACAGGAGTTTGTTCAAAGAGGCCAGGCCACTCTTAATGTGGAGCAGAGAAATTT